>JAYJMB010006527.1:0-10969 GCA_036873735.1 Pouteria campechiana | reverse complement strand
ATGGAAAGCTAAGGATTGATTTGTAGATGGTGGTGACAATAGTTTAAATCTTTAAGAGCTGGCTTGATGTATAGAGATTTGTTGGGTTTTTGTGACTTGTATTCTATAAATTCTAGTGGGCCCGCATATGTGAGATATCCCTTAGGAGTCTATGTAGGAAAGTCTGCTAGGGAAGTTATATATTGCAGTTTTAATTAGGGATTCAATGGGAGAAATTCTAGGGTTGAGATGAGGTAGTCATCATGTGAATCCTAGGGTTTTCCCAGAGTGAGAAAGTGGGTTATTAGGGTGTGTTGATTTGGGAATGTGAGTGAGGCATTCCATGAGATGTGTGTGAAACATGTTAAGTGTATCTTTGTAACCTATTTTTATAGTGGATTGATTATCTCTCTCTCATGGTTTTTTCCTTCTAGTTTGAAAGATTTTCCACGTAAATCTTGTGTCTCTATTTTATATTTGATTATGCCTTTGATCATGTGTTAATCTTATATTTATGATCATGATCTTGGAAATTGGTATCAGAGCTTCCACAATAGAATGCAGGGCTACATATTAAAGGATGATAAATAAAGTCTTCAAAATCAAAATCTACGAGAACATGGAAGCTTACTTAGATATATGGTCATCAAAAGCTAAAGCCACAATAACCATATCAAACATCTAGAAGAAACTTTCTAAAACCCTCCAAATGCACAAGATGAAGTTAAACGAGCAAAAATGTGCTTTCAGAGTTTCATCATGAAAGCTCTTGGGCTTCCTAATATCCCAAAGAGGGATAGAAGCCAACCTTGAAAAGATATAGGCAATCCAAAACATGGAAGCTCCGAGGAACATCAAGGAAGTCCAAAGGTTGATGGGTAAATTGACAACACTGAATCTGTTCCTCTCTAAATCAACAAAGAGAAGCTTGCCTTTCTTCAAAGTACTTCACAAAAAAAATGGGAGAGAGCAGAAGCATTTGAATGGAACAAAGAATCACAAGAAGCATTTGAAAGCTTAAAGGTACACTTGGAATCCCTTCCTTTACTATGTTCCCAAACAAAATGGGAAAAACCTTGTGCATAAATATTTGGCTGCAGGAGCCAAAATCCTATTCTAGGAGCAGGGACCTCACAACAACTAGTGTACTACATTCATAGGATATTGAGGAACGTCAAATTTTGGTACCCTATAGTGAAGAAAATGGCTTTTGCCCTAGTCATCACAACAAAGAGATTGCGCTCATACTTTCAAGAGCATCCAATTAGAGTTTACATTGGCTAACCAATGAGACAACTCCTTCAAAAGATGGAACTTTCAAGGCGCTTGGGCAAATGGGCAGTGGAGCTCAATGAATTTGACATTGAAGTCCTCTTGTGCACTACCTCAAAGGGCAAATGAATCATCATAGTAGTTGATTACTTCACCAAATGGGTAGAAGCCAAGGCAATCCGATCCATATTAGTGGCCCAGCAGAGGGATTTGTAGTAGAAAATATTATGTACAATTTTAGAATACCCGATGTCCTAATCGTGGATTATCGAACCCAAGTCAATGGTAAGTCCTCTTGAGAATTCTATGCCTCCCATGAGATACAACAAAAGTTATCTTTCGTGGCCCATCCCTAAACAAATGTATTGGCAGAAGCGATGAATAAAAATATAGTGGATGGACTATGAAGAAAGATGGAAGGATCAAGCAGAAGTTGGTAGAGTTTTATGAGCACTCTAGATGCTTCTAAAGAGATCTATCGAAGAAACCCCATTCATGCTCGCTAATAGTTATGAGGCAGTAATATAAATTGAGCTATAGGTCTCTTTGGCCATAGTACAAGATTTTTACCTAGATCTAAACTAAGAAGCCTTCCGTGGCAACCTTGATGTACTAATGAAGTTAAAACCAACACTCAAGCAACAGTGGCAAGACAATAGAACTAGGAAAAACAATATTAAGACAAAAGGATTAAAATAAGAAGCTTCTAAAAAGAGAACCTAGTCCTATGGGAAGCAGCAATCAACGATCCGACTGATACCAAAAAAAAAAACTTGAACAAACTCAAGATGGACCATATCGCATCAATTAGGTACTAAACAATGGGGCCTACCAACTGTAAAGATTCAATGTGAGAAGTGGCCCATGCACCTGGAACACGAAACACCTGTAGATGTACTATCAATAGGATAGGAAGCCTACACTTATCCCTTTCATGTCATATCATATTTAACAAATCAACAAAGAATATCTATTCCTTTCCCCTTTTGATATGCTTTTCCATATGGAAGTTAAATACTCTCTCAAACCGCATGCATAACTTTCTCTTTGTAGTGGCCCTATAATATGCCCCAGGAGGACGAGCGGCATTATACTAACGAGCTCCCTAAATGAAGATATCCTAGGAGGCCCAACTCTAGGTAGCATAAGAGGTCTAGCTACCAACCTAAGAGACTAGCATAAGAGGCCCTACTTCAAGTAGCATAAGAGATCCAACTCCCAACACAAAAAATGATAATATAAGAGGCCTATCTCTAGGTAGCGTAAGGGGTTTAACTCCTAGCCAAAAGATCATAGCGTAAGAGGCCCAACTCCAAGTAGTATAAAAGGTCCAACTCCCAACCTAGATGACTAGCGTAAGAGGCCCAACTCTGTAAAATAAGAGGTCTAGATCCCATCCCAAATGACTAGCATAAGGGGCCCAACTCCCAATAGTGCAAGAAGTCCGACTTCTAATCCAAAAGGCTAGCATAAGAAGCCTTGCTTCGAATAACATAGGAGGTCTAACTCTTAATCTAGATGGCTAGCATAAGAGGCCCAACTCTAAATAGCATAAAAGGTCTAACTCTTAGTCCAAAAGTTAGTGTAAGAATCCCAACTTTGGGTAGCATAAGAGGCCCAGTCCCAATACCAAGGTACTGTCATAAAGGGTAGAAGTGGCATCATGACATGAAAGCAACCACACAAACATAATTATGAAAGAATACTATCAAACTATGAAAGAATACTATCAACCAATAAATAAAATAAATCACTTCTAATTACTTCTCATAACTTTACATATCTTCGTTAGATGCCCTAGGAACTATGTCACTAACATCAACATGGGAGAGTCTACAAGACAACTTTCTCTTATAGGAATTGAAGCCCTTAGAGTACAAAGCTTCCCCCTAACCCAAAATCATTTTGTGACACTTAGGTTGTACTCTAGGATGCTCTAAACATTCTTGGTGAGCCTACCTTAATGTGAAAGCATGCTCCTCCTCCAAACGTGTTATCTCCCCTTAGCTTTCCTCTAGAGGCTTGCTTCCACTTCCATATGTACAAACACTATCGCCTTAGATTTTATGGCTTCCACGGCCACATCTCTTTCAGACTCGACCATCTCATGAGTAGAAAGCACGTACTTACAAGCAGACTCCACCAAACTATGCCCAGCATCTATAGCATCCCTTTCACAAACAAGTACCTCTTCTTAAGCTTTCAAAACAAAGATAGTTTCCTTGAGCTTTGCAAAAGGATTCCACTCCTCCTCAAGCACAATCTAGAGGTTGATCTTTTCAGTGATAACCCAGTTCTGCTTATGCTCCAAAGTGGACACCAAAGAAGAGCACTCTCGCTCCTGCACAAGCTCGGCTTTTAGACCCATGGCATGCTCCTAGTCCTAAACCAGCTCAGATTTTGGTTCCTTCAATTATTATGCAATACATGACATATTATTGTATGCAACATTTAACTAGTCAACATAGGTATGCCTATGAACTGTCGTTCACATCAAATTGATCGCAGACTCAAAGTTCGGTGCCTCCAACCTTTGTTCTAAAGCACGAGACTGATCCAGTGGACAAGACTGCTTACTAGTAAAGCTAAGCCAAAATGGGATAATCCAAAAATAAAGTGATGGGATCATTATCACTAAGCATAGCAGCTACAGGTGAAGAAGGACATGAAGTACTAGGAGACAACAAAAGTATTTCAATTGCCAAAAGCAGAAGTGATAGTAGTCCCTTCCCCAAAACTAGAAGCTTTGATTCACTAATGCCACATAAGATGTCCAAAATTGGTTCTAGTAGGAGAGGCAATTTGCTTCAAAAAGCTCAAAACTTAAGAGAGAGAGAGAGAGAGACATCCTTAACAAGGCAAAACTAAGTATAGGTCAGCATTACGGTCAAATTTTACAAAAATATGCAATCAAGAACCATACCTACATAAGCAAAAGAAGGTTGCAATGGCAAAGAGCTCCCCCTAGTACTGGTACAATGCTCCTCAACATTATTGGGAGAACCCACACTAGCCTCCACCATAGAAACTAAAGGCACACCAAAAGGAGAACCAAAAGGAGTAGAGGGGGGGTGTGGGAGGTGAAGAGACCCGAGCAAACCCCAACTCCAAAGAAAACAAAATTAGAGTCAACTCCAAAATGGTGGGAGAGGACTTAGATATAATTATAGGGATGGATCCAGCAAGGGAAGACATCCTGCAAATAGAGGAAGGAACAAAAATTGATCTCACTTCCATGAACACCAAAGGAGAAAAAATAATGCTACCCATACTAATTGAAAAGAGTGCCTTACTAACAAGAGGAAGAGGACTCAACACCCCTCCCAAGATTACATCAAGGTCCTCCCCAAGTCTAAAATGCCTTTGATAGTTACAACCCCTAAGGGAATCGAAGACAGTTATGCTACCCCCAATGAAGTAGCGGAACCAAAAAAAAAGAGAAGAAATGGAAGATTGAGAATGCCCAGTAGAACTCCCTCTAGAAGAAACCTCCATCGGTTCTACTCGGGCCCTATAGATGGTTTTGGGAGCTCCCTTAAGTTTGAAATTGTAATCAAAGAGGCTTTCATATGAAGCCTTGTGATTTGTGGGATCATTTATGTGTTTATGTTATTCATGAAATTATCATTTTTATGAAAGAAAGAATGTGTGCATGAATAAGCTAATCTTTATGAATTCAAAAACATAATTGCATATCCTTGTTTTACAACTTATACAAATTTTATGTGGATAATTATATTATGATTTACAATAGAAAATATAATCAAAAATATCAAGTTAACAATGTGGCACGAGTGCAAGAATTTCTAAGTGTAGGAGTTCTACTACAATGATTTTGTTACAATAATTTTACTATAGTAAAATAGTATAGTAGCTGTTATAGTGTCGGACAAAGCTCTACTATAGTAAGTTTCAAACAAAGCTTCGCTATAGTAGCTACTATAGTAAAGTTTTATAGTGAGTGCTACAGTTTTGAACAAAGAAACCAAATTCGAAAAAGCTCTACTACAGTGATCTTCATACAAAGCTTAGCTACAGTAGCTGTTATAGTAAAGTGTTACAGTACAGCTACATTGCATTGTTATAGTATCAAACAAAGCTACCATCTTCGAACAAATGTGGAGTAAGAAGAATTTGTCCTAACTTCAGACAAAGTTCTTCATGACTGCTACAGTTAATTGCTATAGTTTTGGACAAAGTTGTTGTAGAATTAATTTTGGACAAAGCATTATCTCTCCGAGTGCTATAATAACTTACTACATTAATTCACTATGGTAACACTACTACAGTCACATTCAAACAATTTTTAGGGCAAACAAATTTGTCCAAAACTAACTTTGGACAAAGCGTCATCTCCACAAGTGCTGTAGTAATGCTGCTACAACAACTTGCTATAGTGAAAAATCATTTTTTTCAAATGATTCAAGAATTTAATGCTTTGCGAAAGCTTTCTATTTGTGAGCAATCATCTTCTTCTCTACCAAGAATGAGGTTGTTGACTTTCTAACAGTTTAGAACTAATCAGAAGCAATCATCTTCTTCTCTACTAAGAGAACTTCTTCCCATAAGTAATAAAGAAAAGAACTTCATCTGCACTTCTATAATTGGTCTGTTATTTATAGCAAACAAACTAGAAGACAAAGTAAAATGTTGCAACGATCTCAAATAAATTTATATAGATGATGTATCGATCTACTCAGAGCCACTTTGTCTGTTACTTATATAAGAATCCAAGACTTGATCAGATAAAATCCTTAGATAAAATATGGCATATCATGAAGAGTAGAAGCCATGTGTATCAGACATCCTTGACTGCACTCTCCATTCAAACTCTCATTCAGAGTAGATTCTATTAAACAAACTGGACAAATCGAGCTTAGCTGAAGATGAAAAGAAATTCAAAGGAAAACAGTTTTCACTCTGATAAAGGTTGTAACTTTCAAAGGTTACGCCCCTTCAGGATTAATGGGTGTCTTTCCAAAATAATGAAAGAGTCAATCAAGTAGAAAAGTCTCTATCCGGTGTTTGCTAAAACTTGAAAGGCATCCTCTTCAAGGACAGCACTGCAAGCTTTTTAGCTACAAATGAGTTTATCAAGAAAACAACTTTTCAATGGGAGAAAATTCAAAATATTCTGCAACATTCAAAGAAACTCAACTATCTCTAACGGGCAGAAATTTCTGAAGCAATATAAAGGTAGCGCAGTGTTAACGAAGAAGGTTGAGGAAGCTAAGAAAAATAAGAATAGAACTTAAATAAGTAACATCTCTCAATCAAACTATGCTTCCTCCTAGATAATCAATCTCCATTGCGCTAATAGATAATGATACTAAAAGTTCTATCTTAATCATATATTTGGAATATTGATATCTAATGAGCTTCAATGTGCTCAAACTATATACAAATTAGCCTAGTAAAAGAGGCAATGTAATATGCAAAATGAGTGTTGTTAATCAGATATGTGAGTTGGTGGTGAGCACAAGAAAACCATATTGTATGAGTTGTTTATGAGATCTAGAAAACCAACAAGTTTGCTAGTGATCTTAGAAGCCAGCGAGTTTCCTAGTGAGCTCATGAAATTAGAAGAGTGCTAGGAGCACTATGTTTATGCCTCCTATAGCTAGAATCCAAAAGAATGTTGGGAATATTGTTTATGCCCCTTAGGGCTAGAATATAGAAGAGTGCCAGGAGCACTAGTATATTTTCATTATATGAGATATAGTGGAAACTAAGGCACAATGAGTGTGTGCTCTTAGAAGAGTAGATGTAAGAATGGGGTTCCCAAACCACTATAAAAATTATTGTGTATTGTCTACTTGATTGTTTACTTGATTGTTTTACTTTACATATAGTTATGTTATCATTACATTTCACACATCACTACACACATAATTACTTATCTGAAATAAGTATAACTAAGAGAAGTTGAATTTGGAAGTGAAGTAGTCACTATGACCAAACAAACAGATATGGAAATTGCATACATGTTACATGATAACTTCTACTTAGCTCATTAATTTTTATTTGGCCCAATTTTTATATGCTCAATTCACCCTTCCCCTCTTAAGTTATCTATTACATGGGACCAATGAAATCAAATGCCCTTGGTTTATACAAGGAACAGTTCAAATGACACCAGGAGTGAATCAAGGAAAGTAAATCAACTATAGGGTACATTTAATTGGTATTTTAATGGACCATCTAAACAATTTTTGGAATGGACCATCCAAATTAAAAATTCAATTAATGTCTCCAAAATACCTTGTTTAAATTTAGTAGTGTGGTAGAACTAAAGCCCCACAAAGTCACCAAGGCTCTGCCATGCCAAGAGGTGCTCTACCAAGCCACTAAGATACCCCACCATAACAAGGAGGCGTTCCACCACACAAGGATGCCCCACCATGCCCACTATGCTAGGATGTCCCACCATGCCAAGGAGGTGCTCTACCATGCCAAGATGCCCCACTATGCCAAGGAGATGCTCTACCATGCTGGGATGCCCCACCATGGCAAGGAAGTGCTCTACCATGCTAAGATGCCCCACCATGCCGAGGAGGTGCTCTACTACGCCAGGATGCCCCACCATGCCAAAGAGATGCTTCACCATGCCAAGATGCCCTACCATCCCAAGGAGGTGCTCCACCATGCTAGGATGCTCCACCAAGCTAGTAGTGCTCCGCCAGGCTACCAAATAGGCTTCACTACGCCAGTTGTGCTCCACAACACCAGACACCACCAAGCAAGCTCCACTATGCTAGTTGCGCTTTGCAATGTTAGGCTCTGCCACTCCACTAGGGCTCCACCACGCCACCAAGGAAGCTCCTCTACGCCAGCTAAGCTCTGTAATGCTAGGCTCTGCCATGCCACCAAGTAAGCTCCACTACGCCAGCTATGCTCCACAAAACTAGGCTCCACCATGCCACTAGGGCTCCACCATGCCACTAAGCAGGCTCCACTACGTTAATTATGCTCTGCAATGCCAGGCTCCACTACGCCAGTTGCATTCTGGTGGCTATAAAAGGCCCAATTTTTGAGAAAGCATCTTCTTCTTCTCTAAGGCCAGACTCTGCTGAGGTGTTCTTCTTCTTCTTGACAAAATCTTCTCAAGTGTTTTTTTCTTCTTCTCTAGAGATAAACTTTCTTCTTCTTTCTTTTTGGTGCTTCTTCTCCTTCTACAATAGTGAAGCAACTTGAAGCTCATCTTCTTAATCTTTTTTTCATTTTGAGGCAAGTGCCTCGCTATTCTAAGACAGCCACCATGGCCATTTAATTAAGCCTTGGAGAAACTCCACCATGGGGCACAATAGTTTCTTCTACTTGTGATGTGGTAGGTTTGCTATTCCAAAGAAGGCAACCATTAGAGCTCCATGAGAGCTTGAATGAGAAGTATTGGACTATCATAAAATTCATCTCTTTAAGCTTCATACTTCTACAAACATTAATAAAAAAATAAAAAAAATGAACTCCATGGATGGGTTTTATGCCAAATACTGAACAAAAGAAGCTTCAATTAATGGAGGACTTTTGACTTGAGTAAAAATGGGAAAGATGACCATTTCTGGTGCTCCCTAAATTTACTATTCTTGTGATTATGAGACCAAATCGCCCATACAAAGGAACTAATTGGTGGAGTTGAAACCTAAGTGGGTCCCATACAAAAGCGAGGCCCATGGATCATAGAGATGATGGCATGGGCCCCACCTATCATTTTACATTGTCTAAATAAAAACTTGGGGATAACCACCAATGGTAATCGTGATTAGGCTTAATCTCATCTAATTAAGTTAATCTACACTATTCAGGTTATTAAACTCTTCTAATCCTTACAAATCGATCACTTGTAACCTAGATCTATGATCTCTCATAGGTTAAACAGCAGAGATCTCCTGTTTTTAGTTTTTCACAGTATATTAGAAAACATCACTCATCTAATCACGCAACAACCTAAGTCTAGGACCTAGTCATTGATTTTAAGTCACCCCTTTACTAAGCTTGATTTTGATGATGAATGAGATTAAACAACTTAGTTTTGATGATGAACAAATAAATGAGTGAGGAATTAAGGTACTAACAAATTACTTTTCACGTATTGCAGTATTAAATATCAAGATAGATTAAGGAAGGTAATTGCAAGAAAAAATGATGTTATTGTAAAATTATTGCAATCAACCTCTCAAAGAAAGACATATAAAAGAATGCCCGAATGAAAAGAATGTTCAAAAGTTATTCATAATTTATTCAGAAGATCAGCGTGAAGATTAGAAGTTAACAAGAAATTAGAAGTTATGTAGAAGCACTTCAGAATAACATCAGAAATAGAACGCAAAACTTAGAAGCATTCAAAAGTTACCAAGCGTAACTTAGAATCATGCCAGAAGCATATCAGAATTGACTCAAAATTAGAATACAATGATATCGCATAACAGAAGACATACAGAGGTTATTTAGAAGCATGATAGAAGTTAAAACAAAAAAACTGTCTGTTCTCAGAAGTTCTTCAGAAATACACTAGAAGCAATATCAAGGCACACAGAATTATTCCAAAAGAAAACTTGGAATGTCAGAAGCAAATCAAAGGATAAACAGAAGTTTCATCAAGATCATAGAAGAAATGCAGAAGCACAGTCACATTGCACAGAAGCTATGTAGAAACATTGTCATGTTATGCAGAACATTAACATAGAAGCGATGCAAAACGCTATCACACTACACTGAAGCAATATAGAAACCATGACACACTGCATAGAATCAAATCAAAAGGATTATCAGAGGTGTGTTCAAAAAGGATTAATCAATGAAGTTGTACAAAAGTAAAGTCTAAGCTTCATAGGAAAATTTGAGGCAACTCAAAAGTTCTCCAGAAGCCTAGATTATGACCGTTGAAGAATAAGACACTGGACAAAATTCTGAAGAGGATACTGCCAAAATCTACTTATCGCAGAAATTCTGAAAAACCACTTGAAAAGTTTTATTTAGTTTTAAATCGACGCATAAAAGTTTTGAGGATTCTACTCAGAATTTCTGAACCAGACAACATGCAAAAGTCCTTACCAAATCTTGCCTAACTAATTTGAAAATGGTGTTAAAGGTTGCAATGGCTAAAACTTTTCAAATTCTATATAAAGAGGATTAAGACGATAATTAAAAATAAGAGAGATTACAGTGAAAATCATATTCGATTAAAAGAAGAGTATTCACACTTTTCCATCATTCGACTCCAGCTGCTATGACACTGCCAAAGTATTCAGAGTCTTCAAATTAGATTTGTGTCAACTTCAAAAGGAGTTTGAATATGATCTCATTGCTTACTTTATTCTTTTAATTAAGTTTTAATTTTAGTACATGTTTGCCTAAGCAAGAGGCATTATTTTTATACATTTCATTTTAAAAACAAAGAGTTGGTTGGTAAGCTTAATGAAACCAACAATTTGTAAAAGTTTTTGGTTAGTTTTGAAAAACTAGTTAGTTGGTAAGCTTGGAAACAAACGTGTATAAGTTAGTTGGTAAGCTTGAAAACTAACGTATAAAAGTTTTTGGTGAACTTAAAAAACTAGTAAGTTGTTGGTGGACTTGCAAAACCAACAAGCGTTATAGTGGAACCTGAGTTCAGAAAGGAAACTAATTCATAGAAGTGAAGTAGAAACCCAGGAAGGGCCAAATCACTATAAAAAATCTGTGTGTGTTGCAAGTTATTCTTTATTTTATTTTAAGCATATCT
>JAYJMB010006526.1:0-10972 GCA_036873735.1 Pouteria campechiana | reverse complement strand
TTTCTCTATCTTGCAGGATTCTAGGCGGGATCTTCTCGAGAGCCAAATCAGCATTCTGTTTGGGGACAACCCAAACATTGGCGCCGTCTGTGGGAACCCAACTACGTGGTTATCAATTCCAAGGACTCTAATTATACAGTTCATGAATCCTTATTTTCTCATTGATTTCTCACTTTTTGATCTGAATAGGTCAAAGGAAAATAGAATCTCATAGGCTAGCAAAAATCAGAAACAACGACGAGCTCCCTAAGCAGATCCATTGTTTCTTGCAAGATTCTAGTCAAGAAGATCTCAAGAGTCACATCAGCATTTCGTTTGGGAATGATCCAAATATTAGCACCATTTGTTAATGAAAAATAAAGTCCAGGCAGCGAGCTCTTTAGAGTCCTGTAACCCAGCCGCTCCGTAAATTCTCAGCTTCCATGTTGCGACCATAGTTGGACCGAGTGGCTTGGTGAATCTTCCACTTCCATGACCTCATCGAGATGTTTGTCCGTAAAATTAATGAAAATATTAATGTTGTGAACCCAGATACACGGTACCGCTTGAACACTGGCCCGTGCAGGTGTCAACATGCATCTTTAATATGGTGGCAGGCACTAGGTGCTTTGACAACATCTCTTCATGTGTTCAATTTTGGTAAATGATCCATGGCTCCTGCTGGTCTGCGGAACCATGTATACGAAGCCGAGGGACCGCCTATCCAGAACCGGGAGACTCCTGCTCTCCGGAACCGTGTATACGGAGCCAAGAGACCGCCTCTACGGAATCATGCATACCGAACTGCATGAAAGAGATAGAAGAAGGCTAATCGCAGTCTGCCCAAGCGGCACTGTGCAAACTGCAAACCCAGCCCTCCTTGAGGTCAGGGTTAGATTCGGCACCTGCCACGGTCCCACAGGGCACAAAGGCACGGATCCCCTGTCATTTCCTTCGGTGTGACGGGTAGCACACGTCTTCGTGCGTCACCCTCCCACGCCCAATCACTGAATATCGCCGCGCCGGCGCTGACGCCACCGCTCCTCGGCTACCGGCAACACCCCAAACAGAGGGATGGGTTTCCTTTGCCGTTGCTCTCTTCCACACCATCGCTGGCGACCGTCTGACGGACTATCTTCTCCGGCTAAACAGGCCCTCTCCACACCCTGACGTTGGATAACCTTTCGCCGCACCGGATCTATTATCGTCTCTAATCACCATAAATCCAGAGAAACATTCCTTTCCTTCTCCTCAGCCGCTGACCTGATACGCTGCCGTCAATCCACACCGACCAACTAACTTCCAGGCACTTTCTGGCTCTGACTACCTCCCATCCATTGGATCTTCACTTCGACCACCGAAGATCGAAGAAAATCGTAGCCACAAACACCGTTCAATGTTGCTGCTGCCAACGGTTCGGGACTCTGCTTCTACTCTGCTGCCGTCAAACACAGCAGCCACGGCACGCGGCGGCCGAAGGAGCGCCCTAGTGGCAGACAGCGACGGGGGTAGGGCAGCGGATGGTGGCGCAGCGGGGGCAAGCAGGCGGATGGTTTTCTCTAGCAGCCATGGCTGCTAACCGCGGAGGAAGAAAAGGGTTGCTGATTTTATTACTTTATTATTTTTCTTTTAAAAATCCAAAATCCATGGTTTCCTCCCTATTGGACTCCGGCCGGATTCAGTGGACTTGCTTTAGCTCCTGACGACGTTGCGAGGAGGCGTCACTGCATTGCCCTGTTAGATAGCCGGTCGTTTGCTCCAAGCTTGCTCGTCTAATTCAATCTATTTATTTACCGTTCTTATGTTGCTAACATCCAATAGCAGAAGCGATTTTGTTTCGCCTGTTGCTACCAACGGCACCAGCACCAGCAACCCCTTCCACTCTGCATTGGCAAGAATGGGTTTTTGATAAATATTATTTTGGTGATAGATATATTAGGAGAAACCCAACTTTGGTTCCAGCGCGACCCAGTGGCTCCATGGATGCCTACAGCAAACCGTTCGCTTCCCCAATAAGTTGCCCGCGTGATTGAGTGTGTCGTTCCCTTTCAACACACGGTTCCGACTGATGAAAATCGTACGGCCCAGGAAAGGTTCCACACTAAGGGCAGCGAACGGTGGCGCAGCGGGGGCAGGCAGGCTGACGGTTTTCTCTGGCAGCCATGGCTGCTGACCATGGAAGCATAAAAGGGTTGCTGAATTTTTTTAAATCCAAAATCGGAACTAACGGTCAGAATTAAAATAAATATTCTCTCTACTCATTCCTCAGATTTTATGAACAGCTTTTCCACAGCTACAAGAGCAGCTACGGAGGCCTTGGCCTCTCCTACGTCCATCAGGTTGCGAAGTCACGAGCATTCCAGAACCTATCCGATTGAAACTTGTTCGACTCCCACACCCGTGCGCTTCCGCGGTTCCATGAGACGCCAAGTAAGCAAGCCTCCGTGGTTCCATGAGACGCCAATTATTTTAGCTTTTGCGGTTCTGTCAGATGCCAAGTAAGCAAGCCTCCGTGGTTCCGTGAGACGCCAATTATTTGAGCTTCTGCGGTTCCGTCAAGACGCTAGGCAGCCAACCGTATCCAGCACTTCAGCAAATCCTCCAGAGCGTACATTCGTTTCCGCAATATGGTGCTACTTCCGCGCAGCTCCCGCCCACATTACAAAAGGCTATTAAAATTGCCTTTAGGCAATTGACAGGATGGAAGGCTACTCCTATAGAAGATGAGTATAATTTCCCAATTCATTAGGCGAGGTTAATTTAGTGGGCACGTGATTTAAATAAATTATAGATGCATAGATATGAGAACCCATGGCATTAACACATGTTTGGAAATTCGTTGCTTCCACCGGTTCTGCAGAACAGAACCGAAGGGCAACCCGAGTGAAGTTGTCACAAGTTCCACGGTCTAGAACCAAAGGATGACATTAGCAAAGCCATCAAAGATTTCAATTCTACAGAACAAAACTAAAGAGTGTGCCCAAACAGAAATTGACAAGCATTCGGGTTTTGTAGAGCACAGAGCCAAAGAGTGGGCCTAATCAGAGGCCCTAGAGTTTCCTAGTTCCGTAGAATGGAACCATGAGTCATGCCTAAATAGAGGCAGTTAAGATGCCAATTCCGCAGAACAAAATCATAGGGCATGCCTCGACAGAAATGGTTAAGATTCTAGTTTCAAAGAACGGAACTAAAGGGTGTGCTCAAAGTGGGTCCGTCAAGTTCCGACTCCTAGTGGAGAGATGGAGGACGCACTCCATGAAGGAAAAACATAAACCAAGCAGCACATTAAATCATGATTCTCCAGGAAGCGAAAGAAGTCAAGAATTTTTTTGCAAAGTCAAAGTATAAACCAAGCACAGATTTTCTAAGAAGTGGAAGCGTAAACAAAGCAACATTGACACGGGAGAAAATAGATTTACTCATACAAACCAAGACGTAAGCCACAACTTTCCATTGTCCTGAGGCCCAACGAATCTGTGGCATCTTATGTGAGATGGATCCGTTGCTTACACTAATTGCGGGATTCTGTGAAAAGCAGATTCGTTAATGTAGTTTGTCATAGAGAGGTGGAAAGACGAATCCAATATTTTAAAAATTGCAGGCTACCACAGAAAGGCAGATAAAGAATAAGTCTCAGTAAAGACCGCCGCATTCACTGGTTCCACAAAACGGAACTGAAGGATGAGTCTCAGTAAAGGCCGCCACATCCACCGGTTCCACAAAACGAAACTGAAGGGCAAGTCTCAGTAAAGACCATCGTATTCGCCGATTTCGTAGAACAGAATAGAAGGGCAAGCCTTAGTAAAGGTCGCCGCATCCACCGATTCCACAGAATGGAACCAAAGGATGAGCCTCAGTAAAGGCTGCCGCATCCGCCGGTTCTGCAGAACGGAACTGAAGGGCGAGTCTCAGTAAAGGCCGCCGTATCCGCCAGTTCCGTAGAATGGAACCGAAGGGCGAGTCTTAGTAAAGAGGGCGAGTCTTAGTAAAGACTGCCACATCCGCCGATTCTACAGAACGGAATCGAAGAGCAAGCCTCAGTATAGGCTGCTGCGTCCACCGGTTCCATAGAACAAAACCAAATGGCGAGCCTCAGTAAAGACCGCCACATCCACTGGTTCCACAGAATGGAATTGAAGGGCAAGTCTCAATAAAGACCGCCGTATCCACCGGTTTCGCAGAACAGAACCGAAGGGCGAGTCTTAGTAAAGACTGCCACATCCGCCTGTTCCGTAGAATGGAATTGAAGAGCGAGCCTTAGTATAGGCCGCTACATCCATCGATTCCATAGAACGGAACCGAAGGGCGAGCCTTAGTAAAAGCCGCCACATCCATCGGTTCCACAGAGCGATACTGAAGGGAGAGTCTCAGTAAAGGTCGCCATATCCATCGATTTTGCAGAACTAGACTGAAGGGTGAGCCTGAGTAAAGGCCACCGCATCCGTCGATTCTGCAGAACGGAACCGAAGGGCAAGCTTCAGTAAAGGCCGCCGCATCCACCAGTTCCGCAGAACGGAACCGAAGGGTGAGTCTTAGTAAAGACTGCCACATCCGCCGGTTCCGCAGAACGTAATCAAAGAGCAAGCCTCAGTATAGGCCGCTGCATCCACCAGTTCCATATAATGGAACCAAAGGGCGAGTCTCAGTAAAGGCCGCCACATCCACTGGTTCCACAGAACGGAACTGAAGAGCAAGTCTCAGTAAAGACCGCCATATCCGCCGGTTCTGCAGAACAAAACCGAAGGGCGAGCCTCAGTAAAGGTCACCGCATCCGTCGATTCCGTAGAACGGAACCGAAGGGCAAGCCTCAGTAAAGGCCACCGCATCCACAGGTTCCGCAAAACAGAACCGAAGGGTGCGCTCGAAGTAGGTCTGTCAAGTTTCGGCTCTCAAGAGAGAGCCAAAGGATGCGCTCCCATGAGAGAGCCGTCGAATTTACTGCTCCTAGGATAGAGCCGAAGTACGCTCTCCCAAGAGAGAGCCGTCAAGTTCTGGCTCTTAGGAGAAAGTTGAAGTACGTGCTGCCAAGAGAGAGCAGTCAAGTTTCAACTCCTAGTAGAGAGACGGAGGATACGCTCAACGAAGAGGGTCGAAGTAAGCATTTCCAAGAGAGAGCTGTCAAGTTTTGAAAAGCTGAGCATTGCATTGTTTACTACACCTATCGCATATCGGGAGCACCATTAGGACAGAAATATGCAGAAGCGTTGAAGCATGCACCTAAGATAAAATAAATGAGAAGACAGGTTTTACCATGTCTCCTTGAGGGGGGACTGGTGTTAGGGAACTTTAACACGGATACCTAATTCGTCAGGCTATACTTTGCCATGTGGAATCCCTATTCAAAAGGGACTCTATTTCTTAACTTTGCGCAATCCAATATTCATGGGACTGTCAGTAGTTATCTTTACGGAGCCCATTTTCTAGGAGGATTGGGTATCCTCTTTGCGTACAGACTGCAAATGCATCCCGACGACGCACTCATGCTTATCTATAAATACACTCAGGTATGTACCTCCAAAAAAGAAGCTCTCTAGGCTCTCTTGCTATTATTCACACCCCCTATTAAGGTCCCTATCTGACTTGAGCGTCGGAGTGCCAACGCCGGGACCACCCCCGGCGCCCTCTGACATTTTCTCTATCTTGTAGGATTCTAGGCGGGATCTTTTTGAGAGCCAGATCAGTATTCTATTTGGGGACAACCCAAACAACAATAAAGCACTAGTCAAAGTGGAGTAGTTGAATCTGTTAGAATTTATTATCTTCTTTTCAAAATCGTGACTTGAGTCGCAATATCTCTTCATTCATCAGCTGCCTGAACTAGCTATTCACCTTCTTCTATGTCAACATCCGCACTACAGAATAATTCTAAGCATATGGAAATTAATTAGAATATGGCATTTTCAAATTTGAGATTATCATAATAGTCTTCTACATTTATTTCCTGCTCATCTACTTTCATCTCTACATTTAATGAAGATCATCTTCCTCCAACAGTCAAGTTTTCAAGAGAGCTATTTAAAGAGAAGAGATGAGACGATTCAAAGGTGGTGAAGGAATACTTTTCAGATGCGCTTGATCTTATGCAAATCCTTCCACCCATGGCCAAGAGCTTAAACCTTCGGTTATCTATTCTTGAACTTAAACCTTCATATTCTTAATGGCCATTGTCTTTACATTTTAGGAAGATCCTTTTGTATTACTAGAGTTGTAAAAGATTTCATCTTCCCCTATGATTCATTGTAACACTTTATAAAAGTGTATAAGTTTTCTGTTTAATCTGAAAACCAAAGAGTTGTTGGTGATTTGTTGATGATTTTCGAAATTAGCGAGTTTCCTGATGAGCTTGTGAAACCCAGAAGAGTAGTAGAAGCATTATGTTTATGCCCCCTAGAATTAGAATCTAAAAGAGTGCTGGGAGCACTATTGTATTTTCATTATATGGGATATTGTGGAACCTAAGGTACAATGAGTGTATACTCTTGGAAGAGTAGATGTAGGGATAGGGTTTCCCAACCATTATAAAAATTTATGTTGTTTGTGTATATTTGTTTACTTACTTTATCCTTCATGTACTTGACGGTTTTATCATTCACTTTACATCACATCATACACAAGCATAAAAAGAGGGAAATGGTCTAATAGGGGTTAAACAATGAATTTTTATATTCCTAATTCACCCCTCCCTCTTGAGTTAAGCCATTCTACGAAAACCAATACTCTTTCCTCATAAATTACAAGAAAAGATAATAAATCATCAACATCCACCATAGAAATCAGAATCATCATCAACATCTACTAATAATAAAGCAATGCCAATGATGAAGCAATATTTAATTATAAGAAATTTAAAAATAAAAAATTGAGAAGTTGTCATGTACCTGAAAATTGAAATAGGTCTAGTTGTTTTGGCTGTTTCAGTGTGGCATAGTGGTAGCAGCAACATCTTGCAACAGAGGTCAGCAATAGAGGCAGGGTTTGGTAGTAGCTCAACTGTCACCAGTCAATCCATCAGGGGTGTAGGCTTGTGGCAAGGGTTTTTGGACCTCAGGGATGTACAAGGTTGGCACAACAGTTGCTGATGAGATTTGGCAGCATTCATAGTAGAGGATGGGTCAATTTGGATCTCAAGCAGTAGCGTTCGCTGATGAGATTTGGTAGTAGCCGCAGCAGAGGATAGGTCAATTTGGTTCGCCAATAGCAGCAAGGTTTGCAACAATGGCCACCAATGAGACATCGCAGCAACTTTAGCTTCCAAAATGGGTTTAAGTGAGTCGAAAACAAGGTCTCTCTAATTAATAGAGGAAATGAGCTTCCCCTTTCCCATTTTTAGCTCTATTCGAAAGTTGGGATAGTTTACCAAAAAAAGAACAGCAATCGCCGAATGTGAGGGAGATGTCCTTCTTCTTTGACTAAATGCCTTGGGAGATAAGGAAGAGAGCTTAGAGCTATGGCTGTTTGGCAGGAGCAATGACAGTAAAGAAAGGGTAGCAAATGCAGTTGACTAGGAAAGAGGAAGAACTACTCTCTTGTTATTTGGAATGGGCATGCGATGAGCTATGGAGTGTGATGGTAGATGGGGAGCATATTTTAAGGTTTTGATGTTTTTAAATATCTAATTTGAGTGGGTTTCCTCTCAACCCAAAATTGACCCAAATTGGAATTTGGATCTGGTTCAACTTGAATTCAAATCCCAAATTTTTTATTAGCTGAACCCAAACCTAAGAAAAAGCTGAGTTAATTCAGGGCAACCAGACTCAAGTTGCACCCCTAAATGATATTAACATGCCACCTAGCAATAAATTATGCTCCTCTAAATGAGTAGGTGTAACTAGAGGAGATAAAAAAATCTCAAGAAAATGCTACAAAAGTTTTTTAAAAGGAAAAATGCTAACAACATGCAAATTGATACTCTGGACACACAAGACGAGCAATAGACCACTTGTAGTGAACCTTCGTTTACTTGAGTATCAAAGTAGGCATATCATGTCCTTACTAGGTACTCATTCTTTTGTTTAGTAGGTCTTTGGGTCAGGGTTGGATAATCTCTTTTGTTATCTAGAAGTATAATTCAGGTGGACTTCATTCATTTTTTAGATTTGTTTCTAGGAAACCAAGGAAGAAGTTAAACCATAAGAGTTTTCATTTAAAAAAAAGGCTTTATTTCTTCCATTTTCTAATGAATGCTAATGTTGTTTGTTCAAAAATTTAATATAAATATCATTCAAATGTATATGATTTATTTTACAATATTCAAAGATAATTATACTAATTTATAATATCTCAAACTTAAAAATATCTAAAAACATACAAAAATTATATTAGCTACTCCATTATAATTTTAATGAAAAGCACCAAAACTTTTTAGATTTCAATTTCTTAAAACTATTTTTTAAGAAATTGCTTTGTTGATATTAACATCGGGAAACAAAAAGATTCCAAACTCAAGAAACTCACCTCTTTGTGAAAAATGACTCCTTAGAAGGTCAAATGTACTTTTAACTTATTGTGATTGAGGAAACTTAGAAAGTAATTGGTTGAGGAGATATAGGGAGGATTAAGAGATGATAAAATGGATGAGAATAAATAATATCAGAAAAAACGAATGTTTCAAAACTAAAAGAAACAAAGGAAAAATAATATTTTTAGATAAAAATATAAAAATAATTATTAAAAAATATAGATAATAATTAAAAAAGAATTACCGAGAGAAAGTTAGAGTAAATAAATATTACTTCATCAGAAAGTGAGAGGAAAAGGAGAAAATATCTCATCCTTTCAATTAAGAAATTTGTTTATGAAAGTGTGAAAAGCAGCTAAATCGTGGGATTACCGGTAGTATAGATTAATTAGAAAAGAATGGATAGGATTTTTTTTTCAAGGATTGATTTAACATACAATTACTATAGGAATACTATTTTTTTTTTGTTATTACTCATATTTTTAAATATTACCCCTTATCTATTTTCATCTATTTTAAGTGTTTACTCCATGACTGAAGCAAACCTCAGATAAACATCAAAACTGTCCCACATGTGAAGATGAGATAAACATCGACTATGGATGTCTCATCAGGGATTCCCTCGCCCACCAAAGGTTGGTAGGATTCCTCGGAACATGTGGGGGGAAATCCAACTCAACACGCAACAGCAGCTGCAGCTGCAGCCAAAATTTGGTAAGCATCACGTACACCTCTGGACTTTTCTTTACACGAGCCGTGTGCAAAAGTGCTTTCCAACAACTCATTTTTAATATTTAAACAGTTCATTTTTTTATTTAAAATCTATGTTGTTACACAAAGTATATAGACATTGATTATTTATCTGGCTGTAAAAATTAGGAAAAGTTCTGAAATGTATGTTCTCAAGTAATTTGATCCACATAAGGATACAATTAGTGTATAATATGTGTGTGTTCTGCAGTTTATGGATTTGATTAAAAATATGCATTAAATTATATCTAAAATGAAATTTATGTACATATATTGATTTTTTAATTCTCTATTTGGTTTTAGTAAATAGAAAATCAATGATTGTAATTCTTGTTAGCTAAAAATAGAAATTAATGGATGATTTAGATTTATCATTTATCTATAGTGGGCTTCCCGACTGGCAGTTAGTCCTAACGTAATCGTATTTGTAACCTAACCTTAGCACTCTTAGAAAAATTTTAATTTGAAATAGAGTTGATAATTTGGGTTAACACTTTGGCCATCACCTCTCAATCCGGAGATCGGTTTTGGATGTATTAAGAAGGGAGCATATACAGAATCTTTAGCACTCCTTTGTGTATATTAGCAATATAAAATCTTTTGCACTCCTTTTTAAAATGACTTAATATAATAATTATAATAATTTTATTTCTCTTATTGTTATATATATTTTCAATCATTTATATTACTTTTTTATTAAAAAACTGATATTAATTATGTCATACTCTGCTGTACTTTTCTACATTCTAACCCGCTTCCTTCCTAGTATATTCCCTTTATAGTATACTTTATCCAAACACACCACAACGTAATTCACAGTACAAATCAAGTTAAAATCAACTCAATCTCTCCAGCTCGATTTTTAACTGATTGGTTGCACTTCAATTAGGATGCCACTTGTCTGATAGAGTTTGATGCTCAACTATCTTGACAAGCAGTATCAATCTGAAAGGGAGCGCAGAAGATTCTGCCTGACATACTTTCGCATCCAAACCAATCCTTGGGATTGTGTGGTGATGGCCAGATAACCTAACCATACAATTATGCATGGAGTGATTGAGTGCTGGTGGAACGGATGACATGAATCCATCAAAGCCAAGCCCTTAGTTTTACAGTTAGGTCAGTTAGGTGGGCCATGTCCTCACGCAACAGCCCTTTCATCATGTGTCATGTCCCATCCACCGTAGCTTGACAATGCATTCGGTGACAGTTCCAGCTAAATAAATGCATGAACTTGGACATGAGCCATGAAAACAGCACACCAAGCGACAAAACATGCCCAAAATTCATTGTGTGTGTCGAATTGGTGGGCCCATGGCATGCATGTAGCTAGAGACAAATCAATACCATTCCAACATCGGTGGTTGCTTGTGAGAG
This sequence comes from Pouteria campechiana, assembly GCA_036873735.1. Classification (NCBI taxonomy): domain Eukaryota; kingdom Viridiplantae; phylum Streptophyta; class Magnoliopsida; order Ericales; family Sapotaceae; genus Pouteria; species Pouteria campechiana. The sequence continues at coordinate 408 of JAYJMB010006526.1, read as the reverse complement.
AAGAAATATTAATATACTCTCCTTTACCATCAAATCCAGTTATTAAATTCAATTTTGAATGGGATTCCATGGGAAAATGATCTCGTAAGTAAATAACATTATTATTATTATTATTTTCTGGTAAATGAAATCAAAGAGGAAGAGATAAAATTACTATTATGTTTTAAAGTTGCATCGTTTGGAAGGATATTATTGCTTGATCACGCGAACGTGCTCAAGACATCTGCATGCATGGGGCATACTCACTGTAATAATTCAAATAATAGAACAATAATTCAAAATACTTACCTGGTTGTAGAAATTATAATACTTAGGAAGATGATTGCATTTGAAACTTTGACTAAGGGCCTGTTTGGCCTGGCGTTTTGGGAGTGTAAAAGCGCTTTTTTCAGCCAAAACGCGATTCTG
>JAYJMB010006525.1:0-10973 GCA_036873735.1 Pouteria campechiana | reverse complement strand
TTCTTGTGTATGGATGTTTGAATTAAGGGATCGTAGTTATCCCATGAATATAAATTATAATATATGCATATATGTTATGTATATGTGTGATTTGGTATAATTGATTATCCCAGAGCATATAGTTTACTTTAGAATGTGCAATTAATGTTATATTCTTCATGTTGTGACATGTTGAGATGTTGTATTAAGTTTGAAAATGTATCTATTTGGATTGGTGCGTGGGATACCTTATGGATCCCTATTTACTTGGATGGATGAGATTTTATTGATTTTCGTTGAATTATTAATTGCCACGTAGTCTACTTAGGGAGTTTGTTTAGACTCACCCTCATTTTATTTTTTTTTAGTTGACAGGTCAAGTCCAGAAGAAGCAAGATTGGTAAGAAAGTATAATAGTTGAATTTATATTTTTTGTATAGTAATTAGAAAATTCCCATCTTATGTATATTGAAATTGTAATTAATTTATGTCTCATAATGTATAATTGTAATTTATAGTCATATCAATGTAATATTGTAGTGTGAGGAGTATGGTGTATTTGGAATGAAAATTGTATGGTGTGGTGGATTCATTGTCATCATGATGCAGCCGCGGTCCTGGGGGAGCCTGTGGAGTTATAAGGATATTGTGTGGATGACTAGAGAAATATTGGAGTGTATAATTTTTACTTTTATGAATTATAATGAAAAAAATGTATTATAATATGTGATGAATGGTTGTACCTAGGTGGACAACCCTATTTTCAAGCGAGACTCTGTCAAATGTTCTGTAGAAATTAGGTCAATATATATATATATATATCAAAGCAACCCACCCTGGAGGTGGAAAAATCATGGTATAATCATGTGGATTTACAGTGTAAAATGAAGTAACGACCCTAGGAAGGTGGGGCGTTACAATGATATAATCAATGAAAACAATACACATTGTCTTAAACGTTATAAAGGAACAAAAATGTATGGGAAAGAACAAGAAGAGATCAATGAAAACTCTTCGCTAAGTAATGTTTTGCTTTCTCCTACTCTTGCATGAAGATCCCACTACCAATTTGTGTAGCCACCCACCTCTTCTCTCTTTGTTTCTAGCTTCTAACCTTGCCAAAAGATGTCCAAGCCCTCCTTCTACGGCAACCATACTTGCTCTTTATAGTTTTTCAATTAAAAACTATATTTTTACAACATTTTCAGCATTTTCTAGAAATTCCAGATTTTGCCTCCCAAGCTAGTGTCATGGCATAAACAAATAATGCCGCGGCACTGGTTATGCATTGTGGGACTGTGTCACGGCATGACCATCCTATGCTGCAATGTTGTTCCTTCTGCCACTTTAGTGCCGCAACACTAGAAACCTTTGTCGCGGCACTATGCCTTTGCCTTGTCCTGCAGGTCCTTCATTGTTCAGTGTCATGGCATTGCTTGTCTATGCCACGACACTAGCTTTTCTTTTTGACTTTTTGCCTTGTTTTTGAGTAAGTCTTTGTAACTCCTTTGTACCTCTTCTTATCTTGCCATGATTTTCTCATTTCTTTGCTCTTTTATTCTCCTTTGCCTACAAATACATAGCAATCATAAATTTATCAAATTACTAGAAAATTACTCATAAATATACTAAAATAAAGCATGGAAAATGCAATATATAAGTGAATAATATTCACTTATCAAACTCTCCCAAACTTACTACTTTGCTCGTCCTCGAGCAAGACTCGATACCAATACAAACACCGCATAGACCAAGTTCAATGAAAATCTCAAGATAGTTAACATAGCCTGGGAGAAAAATGTTGAAACAACATGTATATTTGAATTTCCAACCTAGATATCATCCTTTCTCCATTTATTTCCTAGTGTATGTACAAAGAATGATAGTCATTCTAAATTAAATCCTTATTACTCAACTCAACTTGTGCAACTTAAGTAAACAAATTCAACACAACTTCACAAATTCATGAATTATGAGAGATTGCAATAGGCATGAGGTTACTTTTCTTGTTTTCATTTTTATGGGCTATATTACTATCATATTCCTTTTTTTCATTTATTTATTTTTTTTATTTATTTCCTTGGAACATGATCCCCCCAAATTTGGGCTGCATTATTATCACAACCCCAAACTTATTTTCCTTTTTCATGAGGATGTGATCCCCTCACTAAATGATTCATGCTTTTCTTGTGTCTACTATTTGCCTCACACAAATATTACATGGAATTTATGAAGTTTGAGCTGAGTTATGCTACTTAGCTACCACAAATTGTTTCCAAGTATTCTATGAATTCAAAAGAGAAATGACTATGTAATCAACTCTGTAGGGAATCTGAAGTAAATTAGACATATTCAAGTTAAAAATATAGATATGATTGCATTTGACATTCTCTCCCTAGCCTATGTTGTACCATGTTGTTCATATCATCGGTCTCACACACTGATCCATGCTAAAAATACAACAAAAAACAATCACTAACCACAAAAACATACTAAACACACAACTAAAATAGAAAATACTCCAAGTTACTAAAACATATTTCACTAATAGATAACACACCTAAGTTAATAAACCACACACAAATAACATCCAAACACAACAAAACAAAGTTGTAAGGTAAAACACTTTACATCCAAACATCACATTCAAGTTTAAAATAACTTGCAAAACCCCCCCAAACTCAAAAGGACACATTGTTCTCAATGTGACAAGAGAATAATGGCATGTGAACTTTCCTGAAATTGCTTACTCAAAGTCAGCAACATGCTCAGATTCAATTTCTTCATCGCCTTCGCTGTTAGTTTCCTCTTCCATTTAGCTGTCATCATCAGAATCACCCTCCTCCTGCTCTTTAGCTGCAATTGCAACAGCTTCAACCTCATCTTTGTCATCAGCTGGTGGATATGGAGGGAAGGTGGGTGCTGGTAGAAACTAGATCGGGTTCTCTAATTGAGTGGGAACCTCAGAAGCGAGTGCTATATAACAATGCATCAAGTGATCATACTACATATCATGTCATTCAACCATCCGATCGATCCATCTAGTAAGCTAGGAAAATATCTCAAAACTCTCCATTCTAGCCTTCCCATACGTTGGTCGGATGCACTGTCATGAAGTGCTATCTTGAGCAGAACTTGGACCTACTATACACTTTGACCATGGACCTTTGAAATCTAGTGAAATGATAGGTATTGGGTGCAAAGTCCCTTCAGAAGCTCCAGTCGGTACTCCCACTTGTAAACATAAAGCATATATTAGAGAGGTGTGACCGAATCCACCTATAGGGGTTGATACTTTAGCCATATTCATGATTGAAGCTTCAATGATCTTCCCCACATCTATAGAATAGTCCCTCTGTATAGCATAATTCAATAATTCCCTCTCTCTTGAAACCCTGGATACATGCAAAGATGGCAACCATTTAGCAAAAATAAAGGAGAGCCATACCTTGCCAGGATTCTGGAGTCCCCACTTAGGAATACTCTTGATCTCATCTTTGGATCGTATCCACTCTATTCCCTCATATGTAAGGGTCCTGTGGATATCATCATAGTTAGCCCCTTCTTCTTGCATTTGTCAGAACTCATCCTCTATTATATCAAGCAACTGATAAAAGAGGTTTATGGTGGTTTTATCAAAAGGAACCCACTGTCCTCTGACCAAGGCTCACATATCTCAATGTTCAAGAGCATTTACATAGAATTCTCGGACCACTAGAACAAGTGTGGGCTCTAGTTGCTTGATAAACTCTTCCCACCACCTTATTGTGATCAATTTCTGAACTGATTTCATTGGGTCAATAATACCTCTTTCAGGGATACACTTCTGCTTCACAAGAGAGATTTTATACTTGGCTTCAGCGCTGGGCTGACAAATGTTGGCTTGATTACTGGCTCTAGATCTGTATTCTTCCTCTTTCTAGGACCTATAGCTACTGCTTTCTTGCCTTGGGAAGCCATGAATGGGAGTGTAATTGATTGCAACAAGAAAGTATATGGTAGCACTACATAAGCCACTGAAGAACACAGCAAGTTACTTAATTCACTCTCCACCAAGAGCTGGCACAAAACACAAAATAAGGCACAAGACCACAAGAACTAGCACACCACTAAAGACCAAAGCAAAACACTAAAATTGCCCTAAAAAATCAACCTCTCAACTGCAACTTGTACATATACCACTCCAGGCAAAATGGAAACCACTCACTACAAGCCACACTTTACTGAGGATTGTTCAGAAACACCATGAATGCACCCAGTTTGCCATTCACAAGCAACAAATGAAAATTGACAATTCAAGCTTATGGCACGACTTGTCCTCCCAAATCTCTCCTTGCACAAATAAGCACTTTAAATCACAACAACCCAATTCCTCCTCAAGGCACAATGGATAACACTCTTTCACAATGCACTTCAAGGGATTCAAATCAAGACAAAGCATAATCTTCCTCAAAGCATAATCACCTCAAGTCACAATGCACAACACACTGATCCTTCTTCCACATATCCTAATCTTAGTGGCAAAGAGAATGTGCTCTCCCAAACTTGCACAATCTACACGATTATTTCAATATACAGTTCACATGCACAATACACCTTTCTTCCTCAAAATGGCCAATCCACACACAAACAACAACCCACAAGCTTGAAGCATGAAGAAGTGATAATTCACTTACTTAAAATGTCAAACTGGCTCACCCTATTGACGTTGGAGATCTTGCTTAAGTGGAAAGAAATGAAGCTCAACATTGCCAAAGAACCCATACATGCAAATGAAGAGGAAGATGGGTTTCTTTGAGAAGATGCATGTGAGGAATAGATGGAAAGAAGGAATTTGAAAGAGGAAATGTTGGAGGCGACTAGGGTTTTGAGGGGGAAGAAGACAAAAACAATAGGGGAGGCATTCGAATGAGGCTTATGTCGTGACATTAAAGGGTTTTAAGTTAGGCATTAGGGGGCATGTGTGAAGGTAGGATGGGTAATGTCACGACATTGAGTTGCTGTGCTACGACATTGTGCTTGTTGTCCATTTAGTGCCATGGTACTGGCTTTTTGTGTCGTGACATTAACTCCTTTACTTGATGTTCTGCCATCCTTGAACTTTTGTTCCACTGAATTGAGTTTTCATGCCAACAACCTTGCTGGGATGCCCATTTGTCTTGTGTCCACCCCTAAAAATTAGATTACAAACATATTATTATTAATAGCACCAATTTCTAAGATAGAAATTAAAATTTTATATGCTTAACTAAAACTAATTCTACATGAATCAGATATAATGAATATGCAATCAACAACTATATCATTACAATTCCTAAAACTATGCATATAATCACGAACTAAAGTATGACTAGAACTTGAAATGGACTAGCTAACATTATGGATCAGAATTCCACAAATGCAAATAACAACTATCTAAAGAATAATAATTAAACTAATGCAAACTAAACAAATAGGGGATTTAGAAACTTGGGTTGCCTCCTAAGAAGTGCTTAAGTTATGTCTTTAGCTAGACTGTTTCCCTTCATGATAATTCGAGCTTGATAACCATCTTGAGGTGATCAACACCACCCTCATAGTATAGCTTCAATCATTGTCCATTGACCTTGAATGTCCTCTTCTCTTCATGATGAAGCTCCACAGAGCCATATGGAAAAACTTGTGTCACAGTGAAAGGTCCTGACCACTTGGACTTGAGTTTTCCAGGCAACAAACGAAGCCTGGAATTGAATAATAACACTTTCTACCTTGGGACAAGTTCTTTTCTCTGGATATGCTTGTCATGCCATTCTTTTGTCCGCTCCTTGTATGTTTTCGCATTCTCATAGGCTTCATTGCGGAATTCATCCAGTTCATTGAGTTGTAGAAGTTGTCTCCTTAGCTGCATCCATGCTCATATTCATTTGCTTCATTGCCCAATAAGCACAATGTTCTAACTCCACCAAAAGATGGCATGCTTTGCCATATCCAAGCCTATAAGGCGACATATCTATAGGTGTTTTGAATGTAGTCCGATATGCCCACAAAGCATCATCTAGCTTCTTAGCCCAGTCCTTGCGAGAGTTTTGCATTGTCTTCTCACAAATTCTCTTCACCTCTCTATTGGGGATCTCAGCTTGCCCATTTGTTTGAGGATGATAGGCTAATGCTATTTTTTTCTTGACCCTATACTTTGACGAAAGAACAGCAAATTGTTTGTTGTAAAGTGACCCTTCATCACTGATAATGGCTCTTGGAGTTCTAAATCTTGTGAAAATATTTTTTTAAAGAAAATTCAGTACTACCTTCCCATCATTAGTGTGAGTAGCAACTACCTCCACCCACTTTGACACATAGTCCACTACCAAGAGGATGTACTTGTGGTTGTAAGATGAAAGAAATGGTCCCATGAAGTCGATGCTCCACATATCAAAGAGTTCAACCTCTAAAATATTTTTCAGAGGCATTTCATTCCTTCTTGATATGTTTCTAGTTCTTTGGCATTGATCACATGCGGTAATAAAAGCATGGGCATCCTTAAACAATGTAGGCCAAAAGAAACCTAATTGTAAAACTTTTGCAGTTGTTCTCTTTCCTCCAAAATGTCCTTCACACTCAAGTGTATGGAAATGCTTAAGAATATCTTCCACTTCTTCTTCCAATACGCATCTCCTTATTATTTGATCAACACAATGCTTATATAGAATTGGATCTTCCCAATAATATTGTTTCACATCAGAATAAAACTTCTTCTTTTGATAAGGGGATAGATCAATTGGCATGATGTTTGCAGCCAAAAAGTTTACAAAGTCTACATATCATGGAGTGGATTTTGTTGAAGTGGTAGCAAACAGCTGCTCATCTGGGAATTAGTCATCAATGGGAGGTATTTGCATTCCTACATTTTCTTTCAATTCCAGTCTTGAGAGGTGATCTGCCATAAGATTTTCTGTCCCTTTCTTCTCTTTGATCTCCAAGTCAAATTCTTGGAGTAGAAGCACCCACTGGATGAGTCTTGGCTTTGCATCTTTCTTAGCCATAAGGTATTTGGTTGTCAAATGATCCGTAAATACAATTACTTTATTGCCAATAAGGTATCATCTGAACTTATCAAATGCAAAGAAAATTGCAAGCAACTCTTTCTTTATTGTGGCATAGTTGAGTTGAGCATCATTGAGAGTCCTACTAGCATAATAAATGGTGTGGAATACCTTGTTCCTTCGCTGTCCTGGGACTGCTTCTTGCATGAGCAAATTGGAAAGTGGCTTTGAATTTTTTGAGAAGTCCTTAATTTACTTTTTGTAGAATCCCATGTGTCCAAGGACTCTTTGAATTCCCTTGACAGAGGTCAGCGGTGGGGGGTTTTTCTATTGTCTCCACCTTGGCTCTGTCAACTTCAATTCCCATACATGAAATTCAACATCCAAGAACAATGCCTTTCTTCACCATGAAATGACATTTTTCCTAGTTCAACTCCAAGTTGGTTTCTTCACATCTCCTTAAAACTAACTCCAAGTTTTGAAGGCAATGAACGAAAGATTTTCTGAACATAGAGAAATCATCCATGAAGACTTGAATGATTTTCTCTACCATGTCAGAAAAGAGAGCCATCATGCATCTTTGAAAAGTAGTTGGATCGTGTGCCATATGGACACGTAAATGTATTCTTCTCCTAGTCTTCAGGAGTAATGGCTATTTGATTATATCTTGAATAACCTTTTAAGAAGCAATAATAATCAAAATCAGCTAGCCTATCCAACATTTGATCAATAAATGGCAATGGAAAATGATCCTTTCTTATGGCTATATTTAACTTCCTGTAGTCAATACATATTCTCCATCCCATGATAGTTTTTAAAGGAATTAATTCATTATTGTCATTTCTCACCATAGTCATTCCACCTTTCTTTGGGACTATTTGCACAGAGCTGATTCATGAACTGTCAGAGATAGGATAGATAACACCTGCATCAAGCCATTTGAGCAACTCTTTGTGAACCACCTCTTTCATTGTTGGATTCAATCTTCTTTGGGCTTCCACTAATGTCTTACAATTGTCCTCCATCAATATCCAATGGATGCATAAAGCTAGACTGATTCCTTTCAAATTTGATATAGACCACCCAATAGCTGATTTGTACCTTCTAAGAACTTGCAATAACTTATCTTCTTCATCTCTAGAGGGTGGAAGATGTGATCACTGGTAATGGAGAGGATAAGGAAGACATACTGTAAATGGTTTAGCAATTTTTTGAGCTCAAGAGATGGTGGCTTCTCAATTGAAGGAGTAGATGGAGGAAGACTTTATCCCTAAGCTTCAAAATATTTTCTGTTATTTGGACCAAAAGAGTCCAAACACTATACCATTTCTACAATATCTGCCTCTTCAAGATTAGATGAAGAAGGATCCAACAAATCTTCTGAACTTGCCAAGCATTGAGATAATAAGGTATCCAATGAGTCTATCCGAAAGTAGTTATCACTTGCTACTGGATATTTGATTGCATTGAAAACCTTAAATATCACTTCCTCATCTTGAACATAAATCTTTAATTTACCTTTTTGGATATTGATCAGAGCTCTTCTAGTGGCCAAGAATGGTCTCACCAAAATGATAGAAACATCCTTGTCTTCTTCCATGTCAAGCACCACAAAGTCTGTTGGGAACATAAACTTGTCAGTCTTGACAAGTACATCTTCAATGATGCCTCTTGGGTTCTGATAGATCTGTCGGCCAACTGAAGAAAGATAGTTATAAGTCTTGCTTCACCTGGCCCCAATTTTCTGTAAATTGATAGAGGCATAAGATTAATGCTAGCTCCTAAATCACACAATGCCTTTTCAAAAATAGAATTCCTAATGACACAAGGAATATTGAAGCTTCCTGATCTCTAAGTTTTGAAGGTAGTTTCATTTGAATGATTGCACTACATTCTTTGGTGAGAGCAACCGTCTCATACTCTTCTAACTTCCTCTTGTTTGAAGGGATATTTTTCATGAACTTTACATAACTCGGCATTTGTGTAAGTACACCAGCAAATGCTATATTGATGTGAAGCTTTCTGAAGACTTCCATGAACTTAGCAAACGGCTTATCCAATTTACTTTTCTTTAATTACTGAGGAAAAGGTATTGAGGAAGGTGGTTGCTGAGGATGCAATGGTTATGGCTTAGGAAGGATTTCCACTTGCTCTTGACCCTCAGACCTCCTCTTCTCATTGCTCACTGGGGGTTCTAATTCTTTCCCACTTTGTAATGCAATTGCTTGACATTACTCTCATGGATTAACTTCAGTGTTACTAGGCAGATTGCCTTGCTAAGGATTGCTAAGCAGATTGGATATCTGTGCCACTTGAGTTTCAAGATTACAAATCTATGCGAATTGATTCTGAATCTTAGTGATCAGGTTCTGCAAATTGGCTCTTGTATCTTTCATGGACTTGTTTGTATTATTAGCCAATTGGGCTATTGCAGTCTCCCAATCTGCCTCCTTTTCTTGCTTCTGCTACTGAATTCCTTGTTGCTAAAATCCTTGCTGTGTCTATCCCTTATTCTGTTGATTTCTCTAGGCAAAGTTTGGATGGTTTCTCCACCTTGGGTTGTATGTATTGGAATATGTGTTGTTTTGTTGCCTATTGAAATTTCCAACAAAATATGTTTGTTCTGGTCTAGGTTGTGCAAAAGGATTGCCTATTTGATATTCTTCACTAGGATGATTGCCTTGACAGATATTGATGGAGATTGAATGGGCATTAACTCCCATCTGGTTCTTCTGTATTTGTTTTGTAAGTATTACAACTTAAGCAGTTAGAGCAAAACTAGGATTAATCCCATAAACACCTGTTGGCTTCTTTGACATAGCTCTCTCAGTCGACCATTGAAAATTATGTGTGGCTATTTCTTCCAGCAGATCATATGCATCTTCATTTGATTTCTTCATAAGTGTTCCTCTGGTTGATGCATCTATCATGGTTCTGGTGGTGTCAAGCATTCCATTATAGAAGTTTTGGACTTGTAAGCACTTAGGCTTCCCATGATGTGTATACTTTTACAGCAGGTCCTTATATCTCTCCCAACCTTCATAGTGAATTTCACCATCATATAGAGTGAAATTGTTGATCTTCATCTACATTCTTGCTTTTTTTTTGGGGAAAAATTTTGGCAAGAAATTTTTGAGCCAAATCATCCCAACTAGTGATAGAATTTGCAAGTAGAGAATTTAGCCAAGTTTTTGCCTTATCCTTCAATGAAAAAGGAAACAATCAAAGTCGAATAGTATCATCAGATACTCCATTGTATTTGATAGTGTCATAGATTTCTAGAAAATTGACAATATAAGCATTTAGATATTTAATAGGCAACCCATTGAACTGAACTCCTTGAAGCATTTGTAAAGTCACTGACTTTATCTCAAAGTTATTGGTAGCATTGGTTGGCCTCTTGATTATCGGTTGAATGTCGGTTGCTAATGGTAATTAATAATCTTGCATTGTCATGTAAGGAAGATTCAGAGGATTCTTATTCACTTCTCCTAGATCAGCCATAATGTTATGCAGTTGACTAACAGCCTCTCTTTTCTCTCTTCTAATTCTTTGAAAAGTGTGTTCTATCTCAGAATAAAAAGAGAGCAGATTAGTGCTTTTAGATCTTTGCACATACTTATGGAGAACCTTGAAAAGAAAACAAGAATTCCAATGAGTAACCAAAGAAGGAAAAAATTCAAAGTAAAACTAAGTTATTTATTTTGATATTAGCACAACGTTAGTACCCGGTAACTATGCCAAAAACTTGTTGCAAATTTTCCTTAATGCAAGTGCACATGTTACAAACAAGTAATAAAGAGTGAGTGAGATATCATTCCCACAAGCACATGTTACAAACAAGTAATAAAGAGTGAGTGAGATATCATTGCAACAAAGACTAAGTTCACCAAATACAAAATTACTCTAACTTTTAGTTTTGTTTGAAGGATTGAATTATGATAAGTGAATGTAAAGATGTAAATAGAAAAGATC
>JAYJMB010006523.1:0-10977 GCA_036873735.1 Pouteria campechiana | reverse complement strand
TTGGTGTTATTAATGAAAATCTTTGCCAAGAATTCTCCCAAACAATGCAAGGTGAATTCGAAATGAGTTTGAAAGGAGAACTTAACTTATTTTTTGGGACTACAATTCAAGCAAATGAAAGAAGAAATTTTTATTCGTCAAGAAAAGTATACAAAATAACTACTGAGAAAATTCAACATTAAAGATGGTAAAAAATATGAAACACTAATAAGCACATCAATAAAGATGGATAAGGATGAAAAAGGTAAATCTATTTTTCATAAAATTTATAGGAGTATGACAGGATCTTTATGTAATAAGTACAAAAGTAAGAACACAAAAACAAAAATGGAACAACATAAGGATTTGTCATTTGATGGAATGAATAAAACAATTTTCACTTTTATATTGATGTCCTTAATTAATGGCACTTGTAGTTTATATTAGAAAATTACACATTCACATCCTAGACCACAAGTTGTCCTAATTAGATCTCCACAATGGGAGAAAACCCTGGATTAAAAGATAAAGTACAATGCATCTTAGAGACTAAAAAAGAAAACATAGTCTCTCTCAAAATAAATGAGTTTTGTCTTTGGGATCACCAAGCAAATTGCGATGGCTTGATATTTAGGAGAACACCTCAAGCCAATGGGTGGATAGGATGACACAGCTGTAAAATGGGTTGTGAGATACTAGGTTAACATAAAGAATGAGTATTTTGATCCAATTGGTTTTCCCAAGTGGAATTAAAATTTGGTGATTTCTATCCTTTAAACTATAAGAAACCATAGAGACAGTAGGTGATTTGTGACCCAATTGATATATCCTAGAAGGACTCAAGATCAGGTGATATCTATTGTGTTTAGACCTGAAAGAGATCAAGAAGAAAGCAGATGATCTATGTTTATCTCAGCTCTCTCACATTGCCCATGAGAAGCTTAGGAAGAGTGGGCCAGTCAGACTGGGTTTAGCTCAGCTCTCTCAATTTCCCATGAGAACCTTAGGAAGAGTGGGGTCAAGATGACTAGATTTAACTCAGCTTTGTCATTTACCCATGAGAAGCTTAGGAAGAGTGGGACCAAGATGACCAAATTTTGCTTAGCTCTCTCAATTGCCCATAAGACACTTGGGAAGAGCAGGACCAAGATGACTGGATTTAGCTTGGCTCTCTTATTTAACCATGAGAAGCTTAGGAAGAGTGGGACCAGGATGACTGGGTTTAGTTGATTAAAATTTTTTTGCTAAGGTTTGACTTGGTGAGTCATTACTCAATAACTCAGTCCTAGACTTAACGCTTTTGAATGATTGGTGTTTTCTAATATCCTATGGAAAACTCAAAGCAGGTGATCTCTATCATTAACCTATGAGTGATCGTAGAGTTAGATTACACAAATTAAGCTTAACTAGACTTTAAGTTAATTAAGCTTAATCATAATTAGCACTAATGATAGTGATTAGTTCTAATAATAGTCCCTAATTAGTCTAAGATGATGGATAAGGAACATGTCATCATTTTCCTAATTTATGGGGTATTTTCAGGGCAGCTCTGTCATTTACAGGGTTTAATTAAGGTTTAACTAGTTTAATTGTATTTTAGTTATTCAAACTGACAACATCTTATTGTTTGTTAGTCATGTGGGACCCAACATTACTATAGCATTGGTGGGACCCATGTGTGTACCATGGTGGGGCAATGGCAGAGTGCCCTCAGGCACTAGAAGAAATATCCAGTAGGCTAACAACCTCTGGCATCATGGGAGGTACCTGCATCATGAAGAATCCATAAATCCTTCCATCTAGGAAAATTTTCTATCTCAATTAAGAGAGGAGGGGAGTTTTTATAAGCTTAGAGGGCCTGCCTCCACTAATTGGGTGTGTAGTGTAAACTTCCCACCTCTGCTACTTGGTAGTAGATTGAAAAATTCCTATGACTTTCCCTTTGACTCTGCTACTTGGTAGTGGAGTGTAATTTTTCCTTCTTGATTTTGCCTTTGCTTCTAATACTTAGTAGCGGATTTAGAGAACAATTTTGCCTTGGAATGCATTTTGCCTTTGCCTTCACTAGTTGGTAGCAAAGTCAAAGAATAATTTGGCTTGAGCTAGAATTTTGCCTGTGCCTCTGCTTGTAGGTAACGGAGTCATAGAACAATTTGGCTTGAGTTGGAATTTGCCTTTGCCTTCTCTTATAGGTAGGAGAGTCAAAGAGCAATTTTACTTTGGAATGTATTTTATCATTGAGCGAAGTCAAAGAATAATTTGGCTTGAGCTAGAATTTTGCCTTTACCTCTACTAGTAGGTAGCAAACTCAAATAATAATTTGGCTTAAGATAAAATTTTACCTTTGCCTCCGCTAGTAGGTAGCGGAGTCAAAGAACAATTTTGCTTTGAAATGCATTTTGCCTTTGCTTTTGCTAGTTGGTAGTGAAGTCAACGAACAATTTAGCTTGAGCTAGAATTTTGCCTTTACCTCCGCTAGTAGGTAGCTATAACACCTAAGGTGTTTAAAATGAGAAATGTTTTTGTCAAAACTTATATTTGGGTATTTGAGATGATTTGAATAATAAATATATGAATTTTATTTGAAATTTGATATCAATTAAATGAGGTTGGTTATGAGAAAAGATGGATATACATGTAAATGTTTTGACTAAAATATAATTTGATCTAGTTATTTGAGGATTTTGTTATGCATTTTAATGGGATTTTATTATGTTCATATGTCATAATTATTGAGGGATTAAATATATGAGAGAAATCAAGTTGTAAGGTGGAGAAAAAATCCATAAAATGTAGGCAGCAAGTTAATACCTCGGCACAGGAAATGTGTGCCACGACACAACTTCAGATGATAGGAAGTCAAGAGCCTCCAGCAGGTTGGATGCCGCGACATCAGAATTGGATGTCATGGCACTGAACTAGATGCTGCAACATCACTTCAACAAGGAAAAAATTTTGCCTATGTAGTGAGTTGATGCCACGGCATAGGTTTTCGATGCTGTGACATTATTTCAATGGTGCTGTAGAGCACCAAAAAATCTAACTTTTTAAACATTATTTCATCCCATTTTTCTTATTCTGTTTCATTTGCCTTTCTTCCCATGCCCCAAACCCATGCCCTAGCCCTATTATGCCCCATCTCATATCATTTTTACTAGGAAATTACCTTGTCTAAATAGAAAATCACTTGATCTCCCATTTGAACTAAAGATGAAGCTGTTTCAACAATAGAAAATCAAAGAAATATTCGATTTCCACCAAATGGAAGGTGCAATGTGGAGCTAGGAGCGTGGTCCTTCATTTAGGAAAGACGGCTACACTTGTAAGTGAATGTAAGCCCAACGACCTAACTGAGTTTGAGATTTTTGAATTCTAGGGTTTAGAAAATAATTTATAAAATATGAATTTTAGGGCTTAAATTGATGTGTATGTTTATAAATTCATGGGGAAATGATTTAAGGAATTGATTGCAGTGGTTTGGACATGGAAAATCAAGATTTTGCTAAGCTACGGTTTCTTTGCATAGTAAAATTTGGGTGTTTCTGATTTTGTGAAATTTATCATGGGGTAAATGTTTAGTGGCATGGTTATCATGTTTTATAATACGTCTAGACTGAATTAGACTAGTGAAATTGAAATTATGATTATTCCTTAGTTAGGGATTAAAGAGGGTTTTTGTGTTTCAGCCATGTCAGCCATAAATTGATAACATTAAATGTTTAATTAGATTGTTATTGAAGTTAATTATATGGTAGTTATATTATATGATGATTACATATGATTGGAAGTAATAATCGTTAAGAAACCTTGTTGAATAGGTTAGATTTTAACTGTTCTTATATAGTATGGATATGAATGGCCTATATGGATTTGTTGTGATAAGAGAGGTTAGGGTGATTATGTTGAAAAATGATATGAACCATGATAGAATGATATAGAATCTACAATGAATAAGGAAGGCATCCCTCATGATTATATATATGACTGCATGACTTATGCGCCTAAGGAAATAATTAGCAATGAATGAGGATTTGATAACCTTATTTATTGAAATGTATAAGAGAAGTAATTGTTTGGCTTGATATATTTGAGTGAAATCATCTTGTAATTGAATGAGATTGTTGCGCTATACAGGATGATCTCAGAAGGATGAAAAGGCATGGCACTTGTAGAGGTATACTGAATCACTCAAGGTAAGTAGGGATTTGTTTCCATCGGATGGCTAGGGATAATGTATAACCTAATTGATTTGAAATCCAGGCATGTTTTGTTGAATGCATGGGGATTAGCCCATTTGTTTGAATTTAGGCATGTAATTTTTGATTGGGGATAGTGGATATCCAATGTTTGATTAAAAATTAATGTTGTTTAGTTTTGAGGGATAATGGGTATCCCTTGGATTGGAATAATTGATGTTTAGATTAGCATGAATGCTTAATGTGAGGGATAGAGAAGATTCCTTTGTTGTATGTTTAATTTGAAGATTGGTTCGATATGAAATAACATGGATTTGTTTATGTGGTATTCATTGATGACATATATCCATTTGTGATCATTTATAATTATGGATATGTATTGTTTACTATGGGACATGATAATTGTAGATTAATTATTGTCTAATGCATCTATCTACTTACTGAGTTGCCCAAACTCATGCCTTCTTGTTTAAATTTTTAGTTGATAGGTCAAGCAAAGGATTTTTGAGAAAGAATCACGACCTTTGGATGATATGATTGAATGTTGGGATTGAAATTCTGTTGTAAAAATTATTTTAAGTTGAAATTATATAATTGTATAAAATTGTAATTGATGTATTAAAGAAATAGATTGACATGCCTTAGAAAATGATGTATAATATTGTGACAGCATGATATATTTCCCTTAAGTTATAGTGCCATCATGGTGTGATACAGGTTCAGGGGTATGGATAAAATTGGTGAGTTTAGATTATTATTTTTTGTTTATTAATTCAATTATTATATTGGTAAATGATGTATATCAAGTGTGGATTGCAGGAGAAACTTTATCAAATTTTTACTAGAAATCCCAATAAAAATTTGTGGATTTGGAGAGAAAATAATGAAATATATAGGTGTCCTAGAATGGGACCTGAGCACCCCCCACCTTAAAAGTCAAGAAGTTGAGGAGAAAATGAAGGCAAATAGCCAAGGTTGTGCCTCAGAAGGTGGGGCGTGACAATAATGGATTTCCCATCTTTGCTTAAGAATGGTGTTACTTGGTTTGTGAGGGATAATGGGTATCCCTTGGATTGAATTAATTGATGTTTTGGTTTGAAATGAATGTCTAATATGCGGGATAGAAAATATACCTTTGTATATGTTAAAGTTGTAGATTGATTCGAAATGAGATCGATTGATGGGATGGGAATGATTGCAATTCCCTATTTGGTATAAATTGATGAACATATATTTTTATCATTGATAGGGTTATGTCTTGGACGGATGATTTAGTCATGAGGCTATTCATTGAGGATGTAAAGGCTAGTCAAAATTAAGAGATGAGGGTCATTCCCTGATTATTGGATTGGAATAATGAGGACATGGTCCTCGTAGTATGATGGGTATATTATATAATTGATCATGATTGGATTGAATAATGTAAATTGTGAATTGATGATTGATTTTTATTAATTGTGCTTACTTACTGAGTTACCCAGACTCATGCCTTCTTATTTAAATTTTTAGCTGATAGGACAGACAAAGGAGTTATGAGAGAGACTAAAGACGTTTGGATGGTATGGTGAATGTTGGGATTGGAATCCCTTTGCATAATTATATTTTACAAATTTGCATATTGTATTTGTATATTTGTAATTAAGTGATTTGAATTGATGTACTAAATAGATGGATTGGCATGTCTTAGTAGATGATTTATAATATGGTGATAGTATGATACGTTTCCCCTAAGATGTGGTGCCATCATGGTGTGATGAAGGTCATAGGCTGTGGATAGAATGAGTTAGTTTGGATTATTATTTTATATTTATTAATTTAAATTGTTATATTTGATAGTTGATATATATATCAAGTTCTAATCTTGATATTTTCCAGAGAAACTCTATCAAAGTTTAGTAGAAATCTCATTAAAATTTAGTAGATTTGGAGAGGAAATAATGAAATATATAGATGCATAGAATGGGACCCAAGCACTCCCACCCTAAAAGTTGGGAAGTTGTGGTGAAAATGAAAGCAAATGCCCAAAGTTGCACCTCAGAAGGCAAGGTGTGACATAGTAAAACTCCTTGGATTCTTCATCTTTTGTGCTAGTTTGTTCTGGAGGATAGATGAGCATTCTTCATTCAATTTGATAGTTTCAAATTCCTCCAACTTCCTTTTATTTTCAAGATTTCTTTTAGAAATTTTGCATATCTATGCATCTATGCTAAGGCATCTATAAAAGGAATGTTAGTATGCAGTTTTTAAAATACATCCAGAAATTTAGAGAACTATTTGTCCATCTTATGTTATTGAAGTTTTTGAGGAAATGGAATTGGAGGCATATAAGGTTTGGGATTATCTAAAACAAGTTTGTTTTTTCTTGCCTCTTGTGGTTGCTTAGTTACTTCCTCCTCTCTTTCTTTGGGAGCTAGTTGTTCCACAGTTTCCTCCTCCACTTGCTTTCCACTTCTCAAGGTTACAATTTTTACCTTTTCAATTGAATTTTTCTCTGTGTTGCTTGGTAGAGAACCCTGCTATCTTCCTGATAAAATGTTTGCTAGTTGTCCTACCTATATCTCCAAATTTTTAATTGATGCCTCTTGGTTTTGGAACCTCATGTCTATGTTGTTCATGAATTCTTGAGTGTTGTTCATGAAATTTTGAGTGCTGCAAGCAAATTTGTTGATAATCTCTTCCAGATAAGATTTTTTCTCTTCTAGTTGCTTGAATTCTGGTGGTGGCCTTATTACATTTAGATTGCACCATTAGAAGTTTGGATGATTTCATCACTCAGGATTGTAAGTATTGCTATGGGGATTGTTTTGCATCCTGTTAAAATTACAAACAAAGTTAGCATTTTCATTAGGTTGAAAAATGTTGCCTACCTAATAGTCCATGCTACCATGTCCTCCATCATAGAAATTATAAGTCGCTTTCTAAATTTTTATTGCTGAAGCATTCATGTTGTCTATCTTCCTATTCAATGCTTCAAACTGTATAGGGAGTGCAGTGAAACCATCCACTTCATGCACTCTGATTGGTCTTCTCATAGATAGCCTCTCAGTAGGCCACTGATAACTGTTGGATGCCATCTCCTCCAATAGTTTTGTAAGCTTCTCCTAATATTTTGTTATTCAATGATCCTACTGCAACTTCATCATTCATAGAACAAAAATTTGGACTAGTCCTATAATAAAAAGTTTGTACCTGCATCCATATGGGTAGTCCATGATGTGGGCATCTCTTCAGCAAGTCCTTAAATCTTTCCCATGTCTCATATAGTGATTCATTGTCCATCTGCATGAAAGTTGTAATATTATTGCACATCTTAGTAGATTTTGAACGAGGGAAAAACTTACCGAGAAATTTTTGTGCCATAGCATCCCAATTGGTGACTGAGCATATAGGAAGAGAAGAAAGCCAATGTTTAACTTTATTCTTTAGAGAAAATGGAAATAACCTTAACCTGATTGAATCATCAGAAATTCCATTATATTTGATTGTGTCATAGTTCTCAAGAAAAATAACTATGACTATTTGGATCATCACTTGGAAGTCCACTGAATTACACTGATTGCTGAAGCATATGAATGAGAAATGGCTTGATCTCAAAATTGTTTACTTGAACTATAGCTCTTGTTATGCATGATGTTTATCCCTGAACAGTTGGAGTAGCATAATCCCTCAACATTTCCGTGGATTTTCATCTATAGCTGCTCTAGCTACACCCACTTTTTCCATCTTTTTAGTCAGATTTGATTGTTCTATCAATCTTCTTGTGTAGGTATGATCAATTTCTGGGTCAAACTCAACTAGATCGTGTTACTAACTTTGTGCCATACACCACTCTTTGCAATAAAGAAAATAACAGAAACAAATTAAATCATGAATTCAAAATGAACTAAACCAAAGAATCAAACTATACATATAAACTAGAAACTAAGTAGAAAAGAAAAACCAAAGTAATACTAGAAACATTACCTAGGTGAATCTACTATAGTCATCCATGATGACATATGCATAATGTTTTTCTCTAAGACTTCTAATTTTTGTTAGTCCAACTAGATCCATATGTAGCAATTGAAGGGGTTTTGTTGTGTATACTTTCTTGTTTGATTTAAATGATTCCTTTACTTACTTACCTTTCAAGCAAACATCACACAACCTTCCTTGGTCAAATTTAAGTTTAGGCAACTGATGGTCAAATTACTATTCCTCGCAAGGCACGAGTGTATAGCAATATAATGTATAAAGCAAGAGTAGATCCCACAGAGAACTATGAAACTGATTTAATTATATCTAGTTACTAAACTATTCTAAATGAAGAGATGAAGTGATGCTAAATAAATAAAAGTGTAAGATTCAATATAAGAGTAGAAGTAGCTTGTAAGTTGAAGAGATTTTACAGGTTGCAAGAGTCTAGGGATCCGATTTCGCCACTCAACAATATCCTATGTTGCTGGGATGTTGGATTCAATTCATTATCTTGGGTTCTTACTAATATATGATTATTACCATTTGGTGTGCGGGTTTAAATCAAGTATTTTCATTATTTCCAATTACCTATGGTGTGTATCATAATAGAGGCAAAAATCCATTAAGACTAAAGAACTTTTGATGAACCAAACAAATTGGTTTAGCATATGGTGATACCTTAACCATGGTCAGATAATCAATCTAATTTATAAAATTGGTGATCAAGTAATTAAACAAACAAGATTATTGTATTAGAAGCAATGAATGAAACAAGATAAAATTGAATTGATAAACCAATAATCTCAATTAACAATGAATATCAAGGAGGGCTACATCTTCACCCCTAAACAAGAAAATTAGTTCACGTTAAAAAGAAAATGAACAATCTTCAAAATATGCATGTTGCGGAACTTGAAATCTCTCCTTTGCTCCCTTGCAAAACTTCTCTCCAAGAAACTCTCTGACCCAAACTCTTGTATCCCTCTCCCAATATGTCTTTAAATAACCTAAGCAGCAGGGTTTTAGTCGAAATCTTCCAAAACTACAATGCCTCTACGCATAGAGATCCTCTTCTAATAATAACTTAGTATTTTCCACGAAAATATAGCTTCCAAAGCATTATAATGCATAAAAATAGGAGTTTTAAAAATAATTGAGTTGCTCCACATTGAGGGTTCTAAAATTGTAACAAATCTTGCGCCTAAAAATCAACTCCTAATAATAACTTCACAATCTGCATGTCTGAAATTCTAAAATTTTGCAGCATCTGACACATGGAAATTAGCTTTTAAAAACAACTCAATTTGTGCACTGCAAAACAATTAATAATTCTACAACTTCTAAAACCAATAGGTGCTGCAACTCCTAACTTCTATTTGTAATTTCGTCCCTCTAAAACACTTTGAAATCTTCAAACTTACTTTTGAAAATTGCTGCTGAAAGATCATTCTGAAGCTTTAGAAATTTCTTTCTTGTTAAGCTGCTTTAAAAATTCTGAAGATTGAGATTTTGAACCCCTTCAAAATCTTTATCACACTTTTGAAGTTATTCAGAAATTTTGAGATAAATACTTCACTACTTTAGAATTTTTGAAGAAGCTTCAGAATTTTTGAAGATTTAGATTTTGAACTCCTTCAAAATCTTTGTTGCACTTCTGAGGTTATTCAGAAATTTTGAGATCGACACTTCACTACCTCAGACGTTGAAGAAGCTTCAGAATTCCTGAGATTGAGCTTTTGAACCACTTCAAAATCTCTATCACACTTATGAGGTTATTTATAATTTCTGAGATTGACACTTCATGCTTCAGAAGCTCTAAAGAAGGTTCAAAAATTCTAAGATCATGCTTTTGAACCACTTAAGAATCTATGTCGCACTTCTGAAGTTATTTAGAAATTCTGAGATTGCTACTTCACTACTTCAAAAATTCTGAAGGTCCAGAATAGTTTTAGCATTTTGATCCTAACATTTTTGTATGAACTCAAAATTATGTGATTCTTGGCTCATTGGATAGATAATTTCAAGGGATACATCTTCTATGTTGAACACTTGAGCAGAATTGTCACGTCCCACTTTTTGAGGTGTGACTTATCAATTTACACTGCATTTCACCTTGATTTTTCCACTTTTAGGGTGGGTGCTCGAGTCCCATTTTGGAACTCGACTATTTTCTTTATAAAAAGGACAGAGTATCCCCTAAATTATTAGGGTTTAACCTATATAATTATTCATTAAATTAAATAAAACACTAATATACATTCTAAAATATCCAACCACATACCCACAGCCCTAGATTTGGGTAGAATCATGATGGCAATCTACATCTTTAAAATCCATTAACTAACTAATAATTTAATCATTAAGACATGCCACTAATAACAATATATTAATATAGTTTCTTCAATATCAAATACAACTCAATTAAAATCTATTAATTACAATTGTACATCAATTGAAATCATTAAATACAATTATACACATATAATGGGATTCTAATCCCAAAATTCAGTCACATTAACCAAATGTCTTCAGTCTTTCTCAAAAATGCTTTGCTTGACCTGTCAACTAAAAATATAAATAAGAAGGTATGAGTCTAGGAAACTCAATAAGTAGGCAAGTACTATAGAAAATTATAATCAATAATCAAGAACTTCAAATGTTCACATCCAAAAACATATATAATTCTTTCTATTCCATTCAACAATTCGTAACATTTCACATTCATATTTTTATTCACAATTGTATAATATACAAAATCAATTTCTAAATGAAACTAGAGGATACACACTATCCTCAACAATCAGTTAACCATATCTCAAGTAAAATCCTAAGCATTTTGATCCAA
>JAYJMB010006522.1:0-10977 GCA_036873735.1 Pouteria campechiana | reverse complement strand
TCCATAAGCAAATGGTCAAGTGGTAGCGTTCAATAATGCAATCCTAACGATAATGAGAAGAATGGCGGATAAGAATAAGCGACAATGGCATCTCAAATTGCTAGAGGTGCTTTGGGCTTATCATACCACTCATCAGACAACAACCAATGCAATTCCTTATTATTTGGTGTTCATGGAAGAGGTGGTCTTGCCCTTGGAAGTGTAGTTGCCATCACTTAGAGTTGCAACACATTCAAGGCTAGCAACTGACCAACAAGCCAAGTTATGGTTCGAAGAGCTCGATGCTCTAGACGAAAAGTTGTTTCGAGTGAAATAAAGAATCGAGTTATACCAAGCCTGCATGGCCGAAGCATATAACCAATCAATTAAACACCAAGCTTACTGCTTGGGTGATTTAGTTCTCAAACTAAGGACCAAAATAATGGCGAGTGGCAAATTAATTGGCAAATTTGAACCCAAGTGGGAAGACCCTTATGTCGTGCAAGAGGCTTATGCCAATGGTTCATATTGGATTGTAAATAGTAATGATATAAGAGAATTGCCCATTAGTGGGTGTTTCCTAAAGTGTTACTATACATGAGCTGGAAGGGAGCAAATGGAGCAAATGCTGGGGGCATTTGCTCCCTCCTTTCTAATCCTTACAAATGTTCTTAAAGTGATTTGATCTACATTTAAAAGTCAAATCATTGCTATAAACAAGCCAGAATGGAGCAAATGCCGGGGGCATTTGCTCCTCCTTCCCTATTCCCTATACATGTTTCTTAAGTAATTCAATCTACATGCAAAAGTGGAATTGCTGATAAAACAAATGAAAAAGAAAACATGTTGAGAAACCAAGTGTTGTGAGAAAAGATGCTAAAATCACACATTCATTAGCATATAAAATTCTCATACATAGAAGAAGTTTATAAGTGAGTTAAAGCAATTAAAATAGACTCTTTCAGAAGGCTGAACTGCTTCTCCACTGTCTTTAAGGCTTGAGCAACTTCTGAGCTCACAATTGGAGATGACTTCAACTCTTTTAAAGGCTCCTCAATCAGTATGACTTCTTGTTGGGAAGCAACCACTTCTTTCTTCAAGTGTCTGATGATCTCCAAGCCTTCAGCTTCATATTTCTCTTTAGAAGCAACAAGAGATTCTTGAAAGGATAAACAACAACTCAACTAGTGAAACTCCAGCCGAAGGACTTCAAGGAAATCTTTGCTTGCTCTAACATCTTCACTCAAAGAGGTCAACTATGCTTGAAGAGATGAAAGATGCTCTGAAATCATGCTCATGACTGACGATTTCTCACCAATCTTAGCCTGTAGATCTTCAAGTTCAACTTCCTTGGCAGCAATGGCTTTAGTAGGAATAATTAGGATAGCATCTAATTCAGCCTGTTCCCACGCTTGTTGAAAGGACTCGAGTTGCTTGAAGATGACTGACAAATAAGAGATGTCGCCAACCAGCCTTTCTATACCTTTAGTACAGAATAGAAAATGATCTTTTAAACTTGCAATTGCATTGGGCGAAGAGGCGCTCTATAGTGTTCTAGCAAAATCAGAGCAAAAGAAATGGACTTCATCTTCTAAGTTCTCCTATCAAACCTTACTTAGCTCCTTTGTTGCCTTGATGCTAGCAGAAGACAGCATCTGAAGAAAATCCTCACTAAGCAAAATGTGAAAATGCGATATTGATACTTCGTGTGTTTCCCTATATGGTTCCTAAGCACTATCATCGATCTACTGTAATGCCTCGGGAGTAGAGGGCAAGGCTTCATTTATGGCATGTCCATCCTCAAGATCATGAGAAGCTTTCTCTGCATCTCCTTCAAGAACAACTATAGAAGCAGCACCCTCCAATGGGATCTCTGGCATCGGCTACAAATCACCTAGTCATGCAGATTTTGGGTGGGGTTCGCTTGCATAGGTAGCAAACTTCATTTGGCACATGAGAATACCTTCTCTGCTTCTGCCACCCACCTCAGTGGCTTGGTTCCTGAATTTTCACCATGAGCGTACGAGTGAAGAGCTGCGGTGGGTTTGCACCGTGGTGGTGATGGTGTTGATCGTGTTTGGGTTGTGAATTTGGCTATTGATCCAACTGGGACTTTGGTAGCTAGTATTGTGATTCAAAAAGAAAGCTCATGATGCCGAGGTATCGAGGGTGAGGAACCCATTAGCCTTACCAGATTCAGTGCAAGTGACAAAGGATTTCTTCAAGGCGGTAATGGCAACATCACTGGCTATCTTCTTAGTTAGGAAGAGAATGATATAGACTCTGCTGACATCATCTACCAGCTCTGCTGGTAGAAGTGAAGGTGGAGAAGACGAGATCGGCTTCTCTGTTCAAGGGCTAATGTGCAAATCTGCCTTCTAGCAGATCACGAAGGTGGGCGCCCTTGCGTAGGGAGATGGATGGTGTTGTCTAGGAAAGCTGTCATTTTCTCATTTATTGGCATGTTGACTAAAATATGCTCATTAATTCCAACATATGATGATTTTTGTCTATCTTCTGTTGATCAACATCTCTTCCGCAACATGCACCCTTCTAATAGCCTTACCATGTGGATGGTTTTAGTTTATTTTTTTTATTTGTGCCTTTGCATTTGCATTTCAATTACGTAGGCAGAAGGTTTTTTTTTTAAACTTCAGCTACGCAGGGCAATTTCATTATTTTGTATGGAGGCGACATCTGCAACGTTTAGCTCACATCATCTCCTCCATTACGCAAACAGAGTTTCCAGTTGCATAGGTTGTGGCATCCCTTTGGCTTGTGTTGCAATTGTAATCTGCGCAGGTGGGGCGTGAACTCTGAATGCATCAAGGAGAGTAATTTTTCACCCAGTTTGAATGGGATTATATTGCTGAGGATTCAGCACTTGGAATGACCTTAAGTGCATGATCTTCTCCCATCATGATGATTAAAAGGTCTACTAACATTGCTTTCATGTAGTTAAAACCACTCGATTCATGTTAAATAATCCATCATAGCTTTAATTTTAACTTTTTCTACCACGGATTTTCTCTCCTCCAACAAATGTCTCCTCGGTGGCTAACACTATGGGTAACTGCATGATCATGTAAGCATGGTGGCTGACACCATTTGACTCAAAAATGTTTGGCAAAAAAATACTCTTGGAATCTTTTCTCAACAAGCTTGGCAACCCAACTGATATTCGGGTGTAACGATTTAAAATTACAGTCATTTTGTTTTTCATGTTGAAACTAGAAAATGTTGCAGTTTATTTCTTGTATGGGAAATCCATCAAAAAGCTTGCTGAGGTTTTTCAGTTTTTGGATTCCATTTTTGAAATAAAGCTGTAATGAGCAGCTTTATTTGTCTTTACAAACCCATTCTCCTCTCCATCCAAAGCAAAACATTTTTTTTAGCTATGTTGATAGATCTCTTGCAGTTCATCACTGATTTGACAGGATCTTTTTAGAACTCAAAATCTTTTCTCCCATTTCTTGCAAACAGAAACATAGTTTCAAACTTCAGTAGGCTTGGGGTTCTTCAACATTCTTGACGGGTTCTTTTAGAACTCAAGATCTTCTTTATTTAGAATTGGAGTTGCATTCTGTTAAGCTTGTCATCTTCTTCCATCAGCATTTTCTCAAATGTCTGGAAAATGGAATAGAAGCCACACTAGCTCCTTGCAACCAAAAGTCCATAAAGCATCGTCTATGCCACTCAGTCATCCACTCACAAGATTGGCATGCACTAAGTTCCTTTTGCTAGACACATAATGACATTCGGCTCACTTAGTTGCTCAAACAGTAGGTCGTCGGAGCCCCTAAGCTCCTCTAATATGTTGCCTTAAATCTCAAGGGTTGAAATCAGGAATTAAATCGCCCACACTTGGCCACTCACATAGTCACTGTGTTCCCTTCTCACCAACACCCCAACCTCGTAACCTCGCTATGGCACAGTGCTTTCCACAATCCAACAAGCTACCTCTGATAGCAATTCCTGGTTCTATTGCAGACAGTGTTGATGTTTATGTTCAAGGTCCTGGAGCAGTGAACACCAGATGAATCCGGTTCAGGCTGGTAGAGAAATGTCCAATCCATCTAAAAGTAGTTGTGAGGCAAGCCATTGGCAAGACAAATGCGGTGATGTGCCAAGCAATTGGGAAGATTAATGTGTCATGTAGTCGAGGTAATTGTTTAGCCACACAGCTAGTGAGCCATGTTAACAGGGACGATCCTGCTGAGGTGGCGTGCAGCCAAAGTCATCATTAACCCATGCGGTTGAAGTCTTGGAATGTGAAGTGGCTTGGGCTGTTTGTGGTTGACGTGCCATGCAGGTAGAAAGCCACTCTAACCATAGCCTTATTTTAAGAAATCTACGGTTCGCTAACATGCCGCGCGGCCAAGCTGGAAGCAGACCCCCACAACCATGCTGAAGGCAAGACAGTTCAGGCTATAAGTAGACCCGCTCAACTAAGCTGAAGGCAAGACAGTGCAGGTGAGGTGTAGACGAGACTTTGCTTATGCAGCTGAGAAGTTTCTGTAGTTGGCATTGTTGCCAAGATGGTGCACAATTGAAATATTATACGGCAAATGAAGCATTTGTCGCTGCAGTGGGAGCCAATGTTTAGTTTGCATAAGTGGGATGGTTCTTTACAGTGCATAGTCAAATGGGATTCTCCACCCAAATGCAACAGTGTAGACAGATTCTCCACCAAAATTCTTAATTGGGCAGATGACATTCTCCACCAGTACAATCAGAAATTTCTTACCTATGCAGTTAGATGGTTTGTCTAGCAGATATTGTTCTCATCCACACAAGTAGGATGTAGGATAGGCTGGTGTGCTTCATTTATGCTGCCTTCTTTGCACACCTGCCCTTCTTTATTTTTCTACGTCGCACCACATGTCATCCATGTTACCAGTTTCATGCTACCCTATTTAGTGGCAATTTGAAATATTCAAACACATGAAGCATTTCATGTAGATCACATGATGGATGTTGATGCCTTGGGCAACATGATTGATAAGAAGAAAACATTGATGGAGAATGTGAATGAGCCCTTTGGTATGTAAGCTAATTGCATTTTACTATAAGCAAAGTCAAATGTGGTTACATGTGTCTACATCAATTGGGCTTTGGTAACATATGCCCACATCACTTGGACTTTGGAAGCCATTAGTTTAATTATTATTATAAAAGTGCCTTGGGAACATGAATTAAAGAAGAGGCTTGTATGAGAATGACAAAATTCTATTCTAAGTTTTATGAGAAAAGAATGCTCCATTTGATGTTCATTTTAATCATGGGCACATTAAATGTGCATTTTCTAATTTAATTGCGTTGTATTTACTTAGTTATGAATGCAATTAATTAAAATTGATGGTATAAAAAAACACTTTAATTGATGCATTTAGGAAAATAAATATTTATTGGTCCTTGGATAGAAATTATATCGACAAAGATGCCCCCACTAGTGAAGCTGGCATGCCCAAAATGCCCCAATAGTGGAGCTAGAATTCCCAAATTGCCCAAATGGTGAAGTTAAGCACATTTCCAAGAGTTTTCAAAAATGCTCTGAATGGTGAAGCTGGCATCCAAGAATGCCCCCATGTTGAAACTAAAATTCCTAAACTACCCCTAGAGGATATCAATCCTATAAATACCCCTCCCTCTTCTTAAGAAAGGAGGATTTGGTGAGAGTTTTTTTGGAGAGAGAACATGGAGGAGGAGCTTGAAGAATCTTCAAGAGGCAGGTGCCTCACTTGACACCAGTGGCCTTTGGCCACTGGTAATTTCTCTAGCGCCTGAGGGTACACTGCCATGGCCCCACCATGGAACACACATAGGTCCCACCCATGCTATGGTAATGGTGGGTCCCATATGACTAATGGACAGTAGGATAATGCCGGATTAGACACACTAAAATATGTTTAAAACCTAATTAAACCATCTAACTGCCAAATAAATCAAGGTACTAATGACATTTTATTAAATCAATTAAAAACTATTATTTAGCACTAAATATTGTCATTAGTGCTAACCATGATTACGCTTAATGAACTCAATGTGTAATTAGGCTTAATTCATGCAACCTAGATCTTAAATTTCTCATAGTGTAAATAGCAGAGATTGCCTGCTTATAGTTTTTCATGAGATATTGGAAAACACTACTTATCAACTCATCCAAAAGCCTAAGTCTAGGAACGAGTCACTGAGTCATGACTTACAAAGTCACTGAGTCATGACTCACTTAGTCAAACCTTAGCGAACACCACTCATCAACTTATGCCAAAGCCTAAGTCTAGGACCGAGTCATTGAGTCATGATTCACTGAGTTACTAAGTCATGAGTCATCGAGTCAAACCTAAGCATATATCATTCATCAAAACAGTCAAATTTAGTCATCCTGGCCTACTTTTTCTAAACTTCTCATGGGCAATTGAGAGAGCTGAGCTAAACCGAGTTAAGTTATCCCACTCTTCCTAAGCTTCTTATGGGTAATTGAGTGAGCCAAGCCAAATCCAATCATCCTGGTCCCACTTTTCATAAGCTTCTCATGGGTCAATTGAAAGAGACAAGCTAAACGCCGTTAACTTGGCCCACTCTTCGTAAGCTTCTCATGGGCAATTGAGAGAGCCAAGACAAATCCAATCATCCTGGTCCCACTTTTCCTAAGCTTCTCATGGGTCAATCAAAAGAGCCAAGCTAAACCCCGTTAACTTGGCCCACTCTTCCTAAGCTTCTCATGGGTAATTGAGAGAGCCGAGACAAATCCAATAATTCTAATCCCACTTTTCGTAAGCTTCTCATGGGTCAATTGAGAGAGCTGAGTTATCCCACTCTTCCTAAGTTTCTCATGGGTCAATTAAGAGAGTTGAGCTATCCCATTCTTCCTAAATTTCTCATGGGTAATTGAGAGAATCGAGCTAAATCTAGTCAACCTGGCCCACTCTTCTTAAGCTTCTCATGGGCAATGAGAGAAAGCTTAAGATCTCATGAGAGAAAGCTTAAACCTAGGTTACCTATTTTCTTCTGATCTCTTTTAGTTCTAAACACAATAGAGATCACTCGATCCTAAGTCCTCCTAGGATATGTCAATTGGGTCATAAAACACCTACTATCTTTATGGTTTCTTATAGTCTAACCAACAAAAATCACCTAGTCTTGGTTCCATTCATGAGAAACCAATCAAATAAAAACACCAATTTTCTAGGTTGATCCAGTGTCTAGTAACCCAATCTATAGTCATGTCATCCTATCCGCCCATTGACTTGAGGCGATATCTTAAATATCAAGTCATCGTAATGTGCTTGGTGATCCCAATGACAACACACATCTATTTTGAGAGAGTGTGTGTGTGTTTTATTTTTGAGTTTCTAAGATGCATTGTACTTTTCCTTTTAATCAAGGCTTTTTTCTCGTTGTGGAGATGTAATTATGACCACTTGTGGTCTAGGATGTCAACATATAATTTTTCTAATGTATATAGCAAGTGTAATCAATTGAGGACTAATCAATAAAAATAAAAATTATTTGATTCATTCCAAAAATGATAAATCTCTTGATCTTGTTCCATTTTATTATTTCCTCTTTTTGTACCTGTTACACTAACAAATTATTCTCAAGGATATTGCAGAAATATTAACTAATACTTGAGAATAACCATCAAAATGATAAAAGGAAGACATAAAGTAATTGCTCTTTCAAAATTAAGTATATCAATTTCATATATACTCAAAATAAAAAAATATAATTTTGTAGTATTGAAGACATGCTTTGGAACCAACAGAAGAATCTTCAGAGCCAAGATAAGCTTCGGATTCATCACTAAAAAGCTTCAGAAACAAGGGAGCGATCTCTCAGAATTACAAAGTCACAAGCTCTAGATTCAGTAAAGAAGTTTCAGAGCTAATAAAGCTTTTCGGAGACAAAAGGAAAAACAATGATAGATTGTTGATAACACTTCGGAGTTAAGAATTCTTAAGCTTTGGGGTTAAGTCATTTTTCCTTTGGAGTCACCGATATATTTACTTTGGAGATGGAAATATGATTCGGAGTAACCTAACAGCTAACTTTGAAAGAAGAAAGAGGCTTCGGAATCAAGAGAAATGTGTTTCAGAGACAACAAACTCTTTCGAAGTCGGAATTGAAGCTAAAGACTTAATGCATCAGAGTCATCGATGTACTTACTTTGGAGACAAACCAGACTTTTGGAGTTGAGTCAAGCACATCAAGTAAAGCTAATGCACTTTCAGAGTTAAAAGAGCATGTCAAAGATAGAGATCCATCTCGGAGTCAAAGAACAATTTATGTTAGAAACAAAAATAGGTTTCAGAGTCACAAAGTCAATCACTTCGAAGTTGACTTCAAGACCTAACATGAATTGTTTTAGTGGTGCCATTTTGGCGCCTTCAAAGTAGATCTTTAGTGCATCCAAAATGTTGGCGACTTGCGAGTTGAGCAAAGAATTCATGCCAAATACTAACTTCAAAGGATCTGATACTAACTCATTGCCTCCGAAATGAAGCTAAAAGTGCAACGGTCTTAAATTCAAATGTTTCTCAGCATTAAAATTTTCCCACCTCCATAGTAGGGAAAGTCAGAAACTCTAAGGAAAAGACAAAAATCTCAAATATAAAAGGAGTTAAGTGAGATCCAAGAAGATAATAGTTTTACATTGAAAATCAAAGAGAGCATTTATAAAAGACTTTAGGACTTTTCTTCTTCGATTTCAACTCCACTATAATTCATTCAAAAAAGCATTAAAAGCCATACATCCACTCAACAATTTCAGGAGATCCGAATCCTATTGCATTTATTGTTATATTATTTATGTTTATTGCTTTCAAACTTCATACAATATTAGTCTGTTAGAGGCATTAACATTTTTACACTTTCCTTTATGCATATCTTTGCAAGTTTGTTAACTTGCATCTGTGTAGTGAGGGCAAGTAGAACACTTGCTGAGTATTTATATAGGTTTGTTGGTGAGCTTGAAAAACCAACTTGTATAAGTTCATTGGTGAGCTTGGAAATCAATAAGTGTTAGTAGAACTTGAGTTTAGCAAAAAAGGCTAACTCAGAGAAGTAGAGTAGGAACCCAAGTGAAGTGCAAAAATGTTTGTCCAAGTGCACTGCTTTATTAATCTCCTCTTTAGTTTTTGCATTTGAATCTTCATTAGGTCAAAAATTTTGAAAACGCAATTCACCCCCACTCCCCCCCGCCCGCTTGAGTCACCATCTGAACGGGACCAACATGTGATTTATTTTCCATTAATTTCAACACTTGATTTTTATTTGGCTAAAAAATTTTAAAGGTTCAATTCTTCCCCCTGCCCTTCTTGATCCTTCATTTTAATGGGACTAACAATTGTTATCAGAGTGGGCTTCAATAGTTATTTTTGATAGCTGGATATTTTTAAATTGCTTCAAGTGATCCCTATGGCCCCCATTCTTTGATGACACCATTTATGAGTATTAAAAAATGCATATATAGAATTTCCTGATAGCCACTGACTATAAGTTATAGCAAATCATTAAAGATGGCAAGACTGTTATAAACATAAAAGATAAATACAGTGCTAAGAACATTCTACTAGTAGAAAGAGATGTCAAAGCTAAGAATAGCTTCTATTGTGCATTGTCGCCTTTTGGAAAGGAAATTTGGGACAAACTAAAAGTCACTCATGAAGGTACTAACTAGGTCGGGGAGACCAAAATCAATATACTTGTGTAGGAA
Source organism: Pouteria campechiana (assembly GCA_036873735.1). Classification (NCBI taxonomy): domain Eukaryota; kingdom Viridiplantae; phylum Streptophyta; class Magnoliopsida; order Ericales; family Sapotaceae; genus Pouteria; species Pouteria campechiana. Next base: position 1,280 of record JAYJMB010006522.1, on the reverse strand, counting down.
TATGGAGCCTTCCACATGTATGACAATGAAGCCATATCAAAAATGTTCAGAAGATTCCAAAAGATCATGAACGGGTTGAAATGTCTTGGAGAAAAATGTGAAGAACCTAAAATTATGAAAAAGATATTGAGGTCTTTGCCAAGACAATAGATGGCAAAGGTCACAGCAATCCAGAAGGCTAGACACTTGGATAAAATGAAAGTAGAAGAACTTATGGCTTCCCTCATGACCCATGAAGTCCTTCTGAAGAAGAAATCTCCTAAAGAACCAAAAGGAAAAAGAAACATCACCTTAAGAGATTAATCAAATGATGAATCTCATAGTGAAGCTTCGATGAGCAGAGTTGAAAATGATGATGACATGGCAATGCTAAGTAGAAGATTCAAAACCACGTTCAAGAAAAAGACTGGAAGTAATTTCAAAAATTTTAGAAAGAAGGATAAAAGAAAAGATATTCCTATCTGCTATAACTGTGGAAAACCTGGCCACATGAGATATGACTAACAAGAACCTGACATGAAGTAAGGGGAGTAACAATAGAAAAGATATAATAATTACAATGAAACGAGGAACAACAACTGTAACAGCAACAAGAAGGTGCTTGCAGCATTGAAGATGCTCAAAAACATGCTACATGAAAGTGCTAGTGATAGTGAGGATGAACACGAAGCAGACTATCACCAATAAATGGAGATGAGGATGACTACCACGCCGAAATCAGTTTCATGACCATCCATGAAAATGAAGTAATTTCTAAGTTTGAATCTCCTAGCTTTATAGAAGAATTAGAAAGTCTATATGTTGATTTCAAGACTTTGAAATGAAAATACAAGGAAAATAAAAAGGAGTTGTTTAAAATGACCAAAGAATGCTCCAAATTGAAAGATGAAAACAATTTGCTCAAGATTAAATTACCTACCATCAATGAACTTGAGCAGGTCAAGGTAGAGAATAATGTCCTTAGGCAAACCTTGACCTCCACCTTATTCAAAATGAAAACAAAGAATAATGGTGGTCAGCAATATAAGAAATAGACTTATAATTCTAGAAGAAAATTGAGGACCAAACAAACCATGGTTTGGATTCCTAAAATAGTTGTAGATGCAATAAATTCTATTTAGTCTCCACACATCAAAGTACTGGCACCTAAGAAGTAATGGGTACCAAAATTTGTTGCCACTAACTGTAACGCCCCGCCCTCCTGGGTCGTTACTCCACTTTACACCATAAATCCACATGATTATACCATGATTTTTCCACCTCCAGGGTGGGTTACTTTG
>JAYJMB010006521.1:38481-53902 GCA_036873735.1 Pouteria campechiana | reverse complement strand
ATCTTCCCAAAAGGTAATTGGGGGCCTTTCATAAATGATGCAAAAGGATTAAGCACAAAAGCTCTCAGCTTGCTTGAAAGATGAATGAAGGTTGTAGATTAGGAAAGAATAAGCAAACTATTTTTCTTTTTCTCTTAGTTGTATGTTTCATTCAACTTTACTCCATTTATATTAGCTTTAAATTCTAGCTGTTGGTATTAGGTGACGTCCATTAATTTTAGAAGACCATTCTGATTTACTCCTTTGAAATCACTGTCCTCTAATTGATTTTCATTATCTGGAATGCTTGCAGAGTTGTTCTTATCTCGTGTGAGAAGACAAGTTTCTGCTTTGGGCAAGCATCGGGTGAGGAAATGACTATAGCATTGATTGATTCATGATTTTAGGAAGAAGACATTAAGTTTAGACGAATTCACCCTATTTAGTTAGTCTGGTGCTTCAGCTCATTTACCCAAAGTAAATTTTGGACAAATCTACTGAACCGTTACTTTATCCAAAGTTAATTTTGGATAAATTTTGCTTATTCATTCTTGATTGGACTAATTTTGTTCATTCTGATTTGTCCCATGCTTCATCCCATTTACCTAAATTAAGTTTTGGAAAAACTTACTGAATGGTTGCTTTGTCTAAAGCTTGTATTTACATTTGTCTGAGATTTCTGCCATAAGCCTTCGAATGAAGTTCTTCTTTATTCTGTTTTGACTATGGCCTTATGCATTTGCATTTGTCCGAGGCATCTGCCTTGAGACTTTGGATGAAGTTCTATTTCACTCTACTTTGTCTGATTGATTTGAACGATCTTCAGACTACGGATGAACATATTTTTTATTGAAACTTTGTCTTTTGCTTTATCCAAGTAGTCAATATGACATATTTTGGATAGGTCTTTATGACACAAACAAACAATCTATTTCTTCATCCTTGTCATGAGCTTTTCATTTATCTGATGCATCTGATTATCAACAAGATTCGAAGCTCCTATTTTCCTCTTCTATTTCTTTTGAAATGTTAAACTTCATTTGCACATTCTTATACTTTTATAACTTGTTTCTGCATACTTAAGTACTTGATAAATATTTATTAGTATAACTTAATTAAGTTTTATTTGTCATCAAAACTATGCATTTACACTAACACTTCACCATGTCTGAAGTACTTCTGAAATAATATTAAAGCTCTTGTTTGATGTTAGACATATCCTTCAACTATAATTTTGCCTTGGAAGTTTTGATAATACATATAAAACATTTTGGAGGTTGTTCCAGACTTAGATCTTGTGTCTATAGTCTTCATATTTCAGATACTGAACTTCTTTGTATCCTGAGTTTGTTCCTCTTGATTGAAGATGTGTCACTGTACATTTGAAATACTTTTCTAAGTTTAAGATCATTTTTTCTTGAGCATTTACGTTTTCTTTCTTAATAATCTTTTTGGTGGATCTTGTCTCTGATATAAACTTGAATGTACTGTCCCCACTTCTGAAGCTCCTTCCCTGAATATGATTTATACATGTATCACTACACACTTGGGAATGTAACTATCAGTACCTTAACCATTTACTACATATTTTTGCTCATCATCAAAACTCAACTGGTTAATCACATTCATTATCAAAATCAAGCCAAGTAAAAGACATTTGGATCAACACTTATTTCCAACAGTTGGTGATACATTATGTTAGTTTATCATTGAGTGCACAATCTTCACTATGTGTCCATTTTGTCCATTTTAATTATTAGCACATGGGAGTTGATTTTTTTTCTTAGTAAAAGTCCAAATTGTTCATGCTACTTTTATCTTACTTGTGCTTCTTGGTGGATATTTTTTGCCCTTATCTTTGATGGAGATGATGAATAGAAACATCATTAGATGTAAGTTAGTCGAGCCCACGGTCAATGGTTGTTTCCACATGAGCTACCGATGCAGTTTGTTCAGTGGTAGCTTTATCTCCATTAGAACAGTACAATTTAGGTATTCTTAGGTATAATTTAATGTTAATAGAATTTAATGTTAATAGAAAAACTCTAAGTGGGTTATTTATCTTCTAAGGACTCTTATAGGGTGGTCGATTTTCTATGAGGCTCCCCTAGTCAAGAGGTTTCGACTCCTGATCCTTTGCCTTCCCTTTCTATCCAGTTTCTAGAGTGAGATTTTGTAATAGAAAAGGAAGCACTTATTCTTTTTTCGCATGAGCAAGGACCAATTTCCTTAAGTTCCCATCGGGGTAAGGCTTCTACCTCTTGGGCTTCTGCCAATATCACCCATAGGCCTTCCACTTCTGAGAAGTTGAGGAGCATTAAGATCGTAGAACGGAAGTGGTCATATGTCCTCCCCTCTGTTTCCTTCTACTGTGCCTTCCTTGTCTCATTCATCTTATTCCACCAGTCTTAAAGAAGAAAAACTTCACCTTAAAGCCGCTTCAAGGATGGTTCCTAGACCAGAGAAATTCCTAGGATTATTTGTAGATCTCATAGTGGAACTAATGGAAGTGTCATCTAGTAGGGGTTCGGCAAGGCTTTCTCACTCATCTAGTTTTTTTCTTTCTTCAGTTCTACTGCTCATTGGATGCAATAGAACAAGCCTCTTCTCTCCATTGTGTCATTTCTATAGATGATGTATTGGAGATTGAGGAGGATCTTGATGTGTCTTTGGAAGGAGTTTTGCATCCTCTTTCCATTATATCAGAGGGGGAGCCTTCTAGTGTGGGTGGCTTGTGTTTTGCCTCTCCAATATTTATGGAAGTTTGACCTATTGCTATCCTTTCTTCCATCTATAAAGCATATTCTATTTTTGGTTCCATCCTAGTTTTTGATTCTAGGTTAACTTCCTCTATGTCTGAGTGAACTCTAATTTTGTCATCTTCAGGGTTGGAACTCTAATTTTGTCATCTTCAGGTTTGGACCTCTTGGGGTCTCTTCCCATGTCTTTATCAGGTTCAGGTCTTTTGAAAACCCTTTCTATTATTGATTTGAGTTTTGGGGGATTCCTTCCTTTGTCTTTTTCTTGGTCAGGTCTCTTACAATCCTTTCTTGTTATAGGTTCGAGTTCCTAGGAATACCTTGCTTTGTCTTCCTTCATGTTAGGTTTAAGTCTCCAAAAATCTCTTTCTGTTGTAGGTTCTAGTTCTGAAGAATCCTTTCCTGTCTTCTTCACATTAAGTTTAGGTCTGTTGGAATCCCTTACTATTTCAAGTTTAGGTTCCAGGGGATCCATTCTTTTATCTTCTTTTTCAAGTTCAAGTCTTATAGAATCCCTTTCTATTTCAAGTTTGGGTTTCAGAGATCTATTCCTTTATTTTCCTTTTTAGGTTCAAGTCTTTCAGAATCCTTCCTATTTCAAGTTTGGGTTTTAGGGGATCCATTCATTTATCCTTTTTTTCAAGTTCAGGTCTTCTAAAATCCTTTCCTATTTTAGTTTCTTGGGGTTCCCTTCCTTTTGGATCTCCCTCTTTTGCTTCTTTGATTGGAGGCAAGAATTGGTATAGTTGCTTCTAGTATCGCAGATGATCAGCATGTTCTAGTTGTGGGGTGCAGTTACTCATCTTCCCTTCTACTTCCTTTATAGGTATGTTTCGGTCTCTACATGTGGATTACTAGTATTAACAAAGTTTAACTTTTTTGGCTAAGTACTTACCTTCTTTGTACTTGTTTCTGTGTTTTGATGATTGTCACTCTCCTATGCCCAAATTTATAATGTTCTAAAGTAACCATTATCTCATGACATTGCCAAAGTTGATCAGCTTATTCGATGCCAGGAAACTAACCCTTTCAGATTGAATAAAGGAATTGTGACTTCATGTTTGCTTTCCTCTCGCCAATCCTCGCCTACTGTTACCCTGCTCAATGGAACTGTCTTTGCACCCTCCTTGTTGTATTGCTCTAACTTAGCTTAGATATATATTAACAAGCTATCGCATCATCTAGATCAATGGCAAGCATTAGAGCGAATTATTGAAGAGGTTTCGATTGAATCCGCAATCACTCTTGTGTGGGTTACAGTTGATAGGAAAGACTTTTTGGATCAAGTGAAGTCTTGGTTCATGATCTAATTATATCTCAAGGGTACTTGTCTTAAGTTACATCATGACTGCAAGAGAGAAAGCTAAACTAGAGAGGGAGCAAGAGCGTTACTCTTCTATGGCGGACTTAGAATAGTTGAGAGATCAAGGTTTACCAAGAACATTTATCTCCAGGCTACACTTGAGAAGGAGTGGAAGAGTTTTGCAGAGCTAGAAGCAATATTTAGAAAACTAGATCAGAGGTTGAACCGTTTGAGTGTCCAGTTTTGGTTCAACCGATGGAGTGAATCGGGTTGAACCAATGACGTCACCAAGATATAATTGTGATGCAATAATTATTTTACTTATTTAATTTTTTTTAAAAATAAAAAATATACTACCTAAAATGCATAATAAATAATTTAAGATAAATGATATAATAATAAACAAATCCAACATATATATATCAAATTAATCAAAAAGCATAACTAAAATGATGCAATAATAAGAAATTACTAACCTCAATGGCTTAAAGACAATACCCCTTTATCTGAAAGCCTAAAATTCATGATGGCAAATCTCTGTTTCGTTACCTCGAAACCTTACTCATGTCCCATTCCTCCAATGCATATTCCAAATTAGACTGCTCAACATGTTAGCATTAGTTATTGTACACTAGCTAAGATCCGATCCCTTCATATCACCTTTCTCATTTAATGGAATACGAAAATTATGTGCTAGGAAATAATTATCTGTCCACTCACAGCTACAATTTAAGCCCACAATATTCCAACAAACCAACCAACCATAGAGGCTTATGATTTTTCCATCTAGTGGTATTTTGGGTTTGTCAAGCACATGAATGGTGAGAGCATGAATACATATTTAGTGTTTAGCGGTAGCAAGGGATTAGGGTGGGATGCATGCACATTTTCATTCAAATGGTATGCCTGACAAACCATGGGTTTTTATTACTCCAGGTCACAAAAATAGTGGCAACGTTTCTTAACAGAAGCAGGTGGACTTTTCCTTGTGTAGCATCCAAAGAGCCAAGAGAGGGAGGGAGCCTGCAGCATGCTTGTGAGGTAGGGGAGGGCAGCGATAGTGGCCGGACGCTAGGTAGATGGAGGGAGAGGGGGAGAGAGAGAGAGGAACTAACATGGAGTGATGGAGATACCTGAACGGCTAGCAGCAGAGTGGAGGGCGGCAACACTTAGAGTAGGTGGTTGGCAACAAGGGAGACGACCATCATGGTCATGCACTAGGAGGTAGGTTGGCTGGATGGGGTAGGCAAATGTAATTTGGGGGGAAATCCAAAGTGAGAAAAACCAAAAACCCTTTCCCCCCTTTCCTGTTTTTCGAGAAAAGCTATTTCCCGGGTGGGGATCCACGGCTCCACGCAATAGCATGATTTTTAATTTTACTTTTTTATTATTTTATTTAAAATATGGAGGAACCAACAATTGAACGGTTGCCGATTTATTGGTCAAGTAGAATCGGCTGGTTCCAATGACCCAACCTGTGGCCAGGGTGAACTAGACTAGTGCTGTGATCGGTTCCCGGTCGAACTGGCCAGTTCGGTCTAGTTTTCTAAACATTGGCTAAAAGAGACCACTTTTGTTTTAAAGGTAAGAGGAAACACTAGTTACTAAGTGATATGCTACTAATGTCGAGCGAAAGATTACTGACTTTGCTTAGAAGTTTGTATTGACTGCTTATATGACTGCTAAAGTCAATCAAGATGCTGTAGTTGCTACTTAAGAGATTGCAAAAGTGGAATGCAATATTATGGTGGAGGCCATTATGGCTAAAATGACAATGTTCGTGAGCCTTGAAGTGGAAGTGGCAACTCAAAAACTTATTGGTCCTAAAGATTAGGCAAAAACTCCAGAGGGAAATAGTGAATTGAGTACTTAAAAATTTATTATCATACCCCTTTAGGATTAATCATCCATCAAGTAATCAATTCAAATCACTCAATTAATCAATGCACAAATAAATAAGGCATAGGGATTTTTATAGTGGTTCAAGTAAACACTTTCCTCCACTTTTTCAAGAATACTCTTTACTCTACTTTTTTAAGAATGCTCTTCTCTTAGTGTCTTGGGTTCCATTATTCCCAATAATAGAAATACAATAGTGCTCCCAGTACTCTTCTAGATTTTAGCTCTAGGGGGTATAAACATAATGCTCCCAGTACTCTTCTAGATTCCAGCTCTAGGGGGCATGATCACAGTGCTCCCAGCACTCTTCTAGATTCCAGCTTTAGGGGGCGTAAATAAATAGCTCTTATTTGCACGCAGATAGTCACAGCTCTTCTTGAGTCTAGTCTCGACCATTAGCTCAAGGAATTTGCAAAGAATGAATATCAGAAGCTGAAGCACAGGTATTTCTCAATAAGCACAAGAGAAGATTTCTAAAAATTAAATGTAGACGTAAGTGATCTTCCCAAAAGATGGTTGGAAGACTTCAAAGAAAGTTGAGAAAGGTTTGAATGCAAGGCTCTCAGCTCTTGAAGGATTGCAGAAGGTTTAGCTTAGATCAGTAAATGCTCTCAAGAGAATGTCTAAATATTTTTCTTAATACTTGGTTGCCTCCTCCTACTCCAATGATGCTTCATTTATAGTTACTTTGAATTCCATCCATTGGTGGTAGGTGAACTCTATTAATGATAGAAGAACATTCTGATTAGCACATTTGAATTTTTTACTTTTGCTTAATCCTCATGTACTAAAATGCCTGTAGCGCTGACCTTGGAGAAAATGATTTTCAGATTCTTAATAAGTATTGGTCAAGGTGTTGTTGCTTTGGCTACTTCTTTCATCAATATAGAAAGAGCGTCATTAATGCTAAATGGAGACCAATGTTTCAATTTGCCCATTGTTCATCTTTACTTATGACAGACGAAGTATCTATCCAGCTGTTCATCAGACAGAGTTCCTTCATCTTTTGGTTTGTCCATCGTAAGTAGCAAACGAATCGTGGATATGTCATTTCATCACATCATCTGTTGGGTTATCTATTGTAAGTAATATACAGATTGTAGGCGAATTATCCTTTCCAATACTTTATCTCATAGATTGTCTATTGGACTATAAGAGCATAGATGACTTGTTTCTTCAGCACTTCGTCTATTGAGTTATCTATTGTAAGTAACATATGGACTGTTGGAGTGCAGATGGATTTTCTTCATTGCTTTGTTTGATGGATTGTCTGTTGTAAGTAACAGACTAATCATTGAGGCACAGATGAATTTTCTTCACTGCTTCGTCTATTTGGTTTTTTTGTTGTAGATAGTAGATGAGCTTAGATGTACAGACAAATGTCATTACTCCACCAAACGAACTTTTCTACTCTACCAAACAACCTTCACTTTGCCTTGTCTGTTTATAACAAATGATCATTGACTCACATAATAAACGAAGTCTCTTGCTTTGCATTCGTGAGATATAATTTCCACTTTGATAGGCAAATGGAGATTAGCTGAATCCTTTTCATTTCAGCTTTGTCTATAATGGTACTTCATCTTTTGATTTTGTAATCACCCAAGCCTTGATGCCTTAGAATATGTTTTCTACGCTCATTTTTCTATAAGGCCTGCAACTTGATTCTGCATACTAAAAACTTGGCAACAACCATGAGTATATAATCTTTAATTAAGTTTTGTTTGTCATCAAAACCATGAGTTTATACTAACATTTTCCCCCTTTTTGATGATGACAAAACTTGATTAAAAATTATCTCATAAAAGATAATCTCCTGCTGAATATTTAAAGATTATGCATGTTTATATTCCTCTCTGTGATAATTTATAGATTCTTTCTTTCCCTTTTTGTCAGAAGTAAAATGAAACATCCACTACCAGTAAGTATAGGCCAAATATAAAGAGATAAACAAACAAAGATGTTATTTCATGTGATTTTAGTATAAGCAAAGATATAAAGTAGGTTGGCCTAGATATAAACATTCTAAGTTTAGGGAGATAGAGCAAGAGATTATGGTGGACCCCAAAGAAGGGGTCTCCACACAGTGGGGGGATGTGCATCCAAAACTTGGAGAGGTTTCTTCAAGTTTGAAAAACCAATGTTTTGGATGGTGGATGGGAAGATGAGTGGTTGTAGATGGATGTAATATACTTATTTTTTTCTATTCCTCTCCTCTTCAAATGCCCAAGATGATGGTAATATGTGAATCAGAGCTATCTGGCAGTGATGAGATTGAACAGTGATGTTTACAAAGCAAGAGTTTGAAGAGAAATACTTCTGTCAAATAGGTGTAGACAGAAGCATTATCATCCCTCCAGGAAAGCAACTAAAGAAGCAATGGTTGATTCTTCAGTCCCCACCATGCGCTTGTCTTCTCACTATGCTTGCTTCCGAAGTGTTCTTCTCTGAGTAGCTTCATCTTTGTGGTGTAGAGAAGGATTGTGATTTAGGGGTTAAAATAGATTGAATGTGAGGGCTATATGAGATAGTTGATATGATATTTTTGAAACGAGAGAATAGTTTATGCTAAAAGTAAAGTCCGATGTGATAACAATAGTTATAAATTGATTCTGACAAGAAAATGAGGTGTACTTGACCACAAAAACCAAGATTCAAATGAAGTGAGAGTAGATCATTGTATAGAAGTAACTAACTTCGTATGAGATGAAGTTTAGTCTCATGAAGGCATATTCAACATTGTAATCTCAGGCATAGAAACATTAAATATTTCATTCTCAGATGATCATATTAGTCATGTCTAATTCTCCTTTAATATTGCAGAAGGTGTCTAATGGAAGTGGCTTAGTAAAAATATCAGTAAGTTGAGCATTTGTGGGCACATATTCTAGACATAAATCATGTTTCTCTACATGATTTCTAATGAAGCGGTGCCTAATTTCTATATGCTTGGTCTTTGAATGTAGAACATGGTTCTTTGTCAAGCATATGGCACTAGTATTGTCACATTTGATAAGTATGTCTCTATAACTTAATCCATAGTCGAGAAGTTGTTGTTTCAACTACAACAATTGAGCACAACAACTTCTAGCTGCTATATATTCAGCTTCTGCTATATAGAAAGAAACACTAGTTTATTTTCTAAAGAACCATGATACTAGACTATTCTCTAGGAATTAATAGGTTCCACTAGTACTTTTTCTATCAACTTTGTATCTGTCAAAGTCAGCATTTAAATATTCAATGAGTTCAAAACCAGTTCCCTTGGGGTAATAGAGTCCTAGATTTGGTGTATCAACCAAATACTTAAAAATTCATTTCACTATAGTAAGATGAGACTCTCTAGGATTGGACTGAAATCTAGCATATAAGTATACACTAAAGAGAATATCTGGTCTAGATACAGTAAGGTAAAAAAGAGATCCAATCATACTTCGATATTATTTTTAATCTACAAGTTTACCCTTTTTGTCTTTGTCCAGCCTTGTTGATGTGCTCATTGGAGTGCTTGTTGCCTTAATTTCTTCCATTTTAAATTGCCTTAGCATCTCTCTAGTATATTTGGATTGGAAAATGTAGTTTTCTTCATCTCTTTGCTTGATTTACAATCCAAGAAAGTAGTTCAATTCCCCCATTATGCTCATTTCAAATTCAGCCTACATGATCTTTGAAAAGTCTAGACAAAGATCCTCATTAGTAGCTTTGAATATAGTGTCATCTACATAAATTTGAACTATTAAGATATCCTTCTCAACATTTTTGATAAACAAGGTAGTATCAACTTTTCTTTTCTTGAATTTATGATCACTTAGGAATTTGCTCAGCCTTTCATACTAAGCTCTTGGAACTTATCTTAAACCATACAATGCTTTAGTGAGCTTATAAATATGATCGGGCTGATCATCATTTTTAAAACCAGGGGGTTGCTCTACATACACTACCTTACTTAAATATTCACTTAGAAATGCAGTCTTTACATCCATCTTAAATAATTTGAAATTCTTATAGGACAAAAGTGAGTATCATTCTAGTGTCTTCTAATCTAGCTATAGGGGCATATGATTCTTTAAAGTCAATTCTTTCTTCTTGGAAATACCTCTTAGCAACTAATTGTGCCTTATTTCTTACAACTAATCCACTCTCATCCAGTTTATTTTTGAATACCCATTTAATTCCAATTATATCAACATTATCTAGTTTTGAAACCAATTCTCATACTTTGTTTCTTTCAAATTGGTTAAACTCTTATTGTATTGCAGTGATCTAATTCTCATCATTTAAGGCTTGATCAATGCAAGTTGGCTCAATTGTAAAGATGAAGGTGTAATAGCCACAAATGTTTTGCATTGACCTTCTTGTTTTGACACCATCATAACATTTCCTATGATTTTTTTCTATGATGAGCACTAATAAATCTCAAATTAGTAGGAGGTTGATAGGGAACATTACCTATTCTTAGCTCCTCCTCAATTTATGAACTTTGCATATCTTTATAGTTTGTACCATCTTCTTGATCCTTTAGTTTGAGCTTCTTCATATTAGTTACTGCTTCATCTATATAACTATCACACTTCTTTCTCAGGGTTACATTTGTTTCATGAAATTTAACGTGTATAGACTCTTCTACAATCTGTATTCTCTTGATGTATACTCTAAATGATCTACTATAATAAGAATAACCAAGAAAGATAACTTCATTGCTTTTTAGATCAAAATTTTTAAGGTTATCTTTTCCATTGTTTAGTACGTAGCATGAGTATCCAAAAAAATAAAAATATGGGATATTTGGTTTTCTTTTTTTCCAAAGCTCATGTGAGGTTTTCTTTAAGATTGCTCTTATGGTAATCCTGTTCAATACATAACAAGCTGTACTAACTATTTTTCCCCAGAATCTTTTGGATAGCTTACTGTCATTTAACACGGTCCTTACCGTCTCCTGAATTATCCAATTCTTTCTTTCCACAACTCCATTTTGTTGAAGAGTTCTCAGGGATAAGAAACTATAATGAATTCCTTTATCATCACAAAAGTGAATAACTTTTTTGTTTTCAAATTCATCACCATGATCATTACGGATGACACAACTGACATTTTTTTTTTTACTTTGAACTAGCTTTGAAAATGCTTCATCTTTGCTAGTCAAAAAAATCACCCATGTGAATTTAGAGAAGTCATCCACGATCACATATATATATATATATCTTTTTCCACCAAGGGTGACAACATCTGATGGTCCAAATAGATCCATATGTAATAATTCCAGAAGTCTAGATGTAGATACCCCATTTTTAGGATGGAAGTATACTTTGGTCAGTTTTGACAATTGACTATATTTGTATATTTGATTTTTATCATAGTTTAGTTTTAGTAAACCAATCACAAGATCCTTTTTCCATAAAGATATGATACTTGACATATTGATATATCTCATCCTTTTATGCCATGCCCATGGATCATTTTTGACTATAATTAAACATTTTCCAGCAATATCATCTAGCTATACTACATAAACATTTTCATGCCTTTATCCATTGAATAATAGATCATTGGCTATACTGAATACATTACATGTAGATGGTTCAAACACAACTTTGTGACCCTTGTCACATATTTGAATGATACTTATCAAATTGTGCTCGAGTCCTTCTACATATAATACATCCTCTATGTATGCATTGAATAAACTATAAATTTTACCTATCCCTTGATGAAGTCTATGTCATTATTGCTGAAGGCAACTGTTCCTCCATTTATCGGCTTTAATTCTTTGAACAACTTCTAGTTCCTAATTATATGTCTTGAGCAACCACTATCTATGAACTAGGCATTGCCAGACATAGCTTTGAGACTTATCTACTTTTAAAGCAAGTTTTTCTTCTTACCTCTTTGGTACCCAAGCATTGGCTCCAATCGTGTTAGTGGAATTATGAGTGTAAGAAGTTTGTGCATAATCCTTGCATTTTCATCTGATCTTTGCACCTTTTACTTGCATCTTTTTGGCATAGAAATCATACCCTTTATGTTTCTTATTGTAGAAATAGCAAGTATTTGGAACTTTGCTAGGTGCATTATATTTCACTAGTTTTTTTAACCCGAAATAACCCATGAACCTTCTAATTTTTGGACAGTTTTTCCTTTCTTTGGGGATGTTAACTCCCTTAGATCATCTAACAAATTTTTGTGAGTTTTCATCATCTGACCATTCACAACCAAGTTCCTTTTTGCTAGTTTGGCTTGTCATTCTTATGAACTTGGCCAAAGATTCTCCCGGATTGGAGAATTTACTCAATATACTATTTAATATTTCTATCTCCTTCTTCTAATTTTCAATCTCTTTTTGTAGAGATAGATTTTCTTTTGCTAGTATAGAATTTACCTTGACAGTTGCATCAAAGTGTCTTTTCTTTTGAATAAGCTTTTGGCCAAGTAATTCAAACTCATTGAAGAGGGAGTTATATGATTGTTACAACTCATCAAACTTTTTGCATTTGACACAAGTGCTATTTAAGCTTGAAGAATCAGAACTATAAGAGTAGTAGGAGTTTACCTCTATCTCCAATTCCATTGTGCATTGCTCTTTGATGGTGATGTAATTTGTTGATTTGTTTTTCATCTAGGCCATGCAATATATTCTTGCAAGGTGTCCAACTTCATTATCTCCTTTATAACTTGAGCTTGTCCCTCATGAGTCTTCATCATTCATATACATTCCTCTGGCTTGGTTTCTTGAAGTGTTTTTTTTCTTTTCTTTCATCCTTCTCATTCATATTACTTTTCTTCATTCGGACACTCAAGAGACATGTGTTCGATCCGTCCACATCTATAGCGTGAGGAAAGATTCTTCTTTCTTTTAGCTATTTTCTTCTGTTGTCTAAGCTATCTCCTTGAGATGCTGCCTCTGCTGCTTCTTGCAAACTTTTTGAAGTTTCTGACCAACATGGCCATATCATCTTCTGATTGTGATGCCAGATCAATGCTGCTTTCTTTGGTCACTTTGAGAGCAATACTTTTCTTTGGCTTTATTGGCTCTTCTCTCTTACTTTTGATCAGCTCGTGTGACATCAATGAGTTGATGAGATCTTCCACCAGAAGAGTATTCAAGTCCTTTACTTTCTCTATTGTTGTGATCTTCTGGTTCCATGATTTTGATAGTGCCCTCAGTATCTTCATTACCTGTTCAGAATTAGTGACTTTAGAAAAATGAGCATACATTTCTGATATACTTTTTCCTTCTTTCATCTTAAAGTTTTCTAGTTCTCCTATCAATATATTTTTTTTAGTTCCTTTGACTTGTAGGAATTCTTCATATATAGACACTAATTTATCCCAAATACCTTTTAGAGTAGTGTAAAAGGATACTCTATTAAGCTCAGATGAAGATAGTCCACAAAATAAAGAGTTTACCTTTGCATTATTTTGAACTAAGGTGGCTTCCTCTTTAATCCATGCATCTACTTCAATAGTGGGAAGAGTGATTCCAACTTTAATAGCCTTCCAAGACTCCATATCATTGGCTATAATAAATTGCTTCATCCTCAACTTCTAGTAGGCAAAGTTGGTTCCATCAAATAGGGGTGGTTGGGTAGACGATTGTCCCTTAGTGAATATCTATAAATAGGATGATGAGTTTGCCATTGGATCACTACAAATGTTTATGTAGTTTTCTCTTATACCACTTGTTGGTCCCGAAGATTAGGCAAAAACCTAAGAGGGGAAGGGTGAATTGGGTACTTAAAAATTTATTATTCTACCCCTTTAGGATTAATGATCCCTCTAGTAATTAATTCAAATCACTCAATCAATTAATGCACAAATAAATAAGGCATAGAGATTTTTATAGTGGTTTGAATAAACACTCTACTCCAAGAATACTCTTCTCTTAGTGTCTTGGGCTCACTATTTTTAATAATAAAAATACAAAAGTACTCTCAGCACTCTTCTAGATTTTAGCTTTAGGAGGCATAAACACGGTGCTCCCAGTACTCTTCTAGATTCTAGCTCTAGGGGTTGTGATTACAGTGCTCATGATAATCTTCTAGATTTCAACTCTAGGGGGCATAAATAAATAACTCTTATCTGCACTCAGACATCACAGCTCTTCCTGAGTCTAGTCTCAACCACTAGCTCAAGGAATTTACAAAGAATGAATATCATAAGTTGAAGCACAGGTATTTCTCAATAAGTACAGGGAAAGGTTTCTGAAACTTAAATGCATAAGTAAATGATCTCCCTGAAGGTTATTGAGAGTGTTCAAAGAAGGTTGAGGAAGGTTTGAATGCAAGGCTCTTGGCTTTTGAAGGATTGCAGAAAGTTTGACTCAGATTAGTAAATGCTTTCAAGAGAATATTTGAATATTTTCCTTGACACTTGGTTGCTTCCTCCTGCTCCAATGATGCATCATTTATAGTTGTTTTGAATTCCAGTCATTGGTGATAGGTGCTCCATTAATGACAGAAGAACATTCTAATTAGCACGTTTGAATTTTTTAACTTCTACTTAATCCTTGTCTGTTAAAATGCCTACAGCGTTGACCTTGGAGAAGATGATTTTTAAATTCTTAATAAGCATTGGTCAAGGTGCAATAACTGCTTCTTTCATCGATATAGAAAAGGCTTCATTAATGCTAAATGGAGACCAACATTTTAGTTTATCCATTGTTCTTCTTTACTTATAATAGATGAAGTATCTATCCAACTGTTCATTAGACAAAGTTTCTTCATCTTTTGGTTTGTCCATTGTAAGTAGCAGATGAATTGTGGAGATATCGTTTCATCATATCGTCTATTAGGTTGTCTATTATAAGTAACAAATAGATTGTAGATGAATTATCCTTTCTAATACTTTGTCTCATAGATTGTCTGTTGGACTGTAGAAGCATAGATGACTTGTTTCCTTAGCATTTCGTTTGTTAAGTTATCTGTTGTAAGTAATAGACAAAGTATTGGAGAGCAAACAAATTTTCTTCATTGCTTCATCTAATGGGTTGTCTGTTGTAAGTAGTAGACTAATCACTAAGGCATGGACAAATTTTCTTCACTGCTTGTCTATTTAGGTTGTTTGTTGTAGATAGTAGACGAGCTTAGATGTATAGACAAACATCATTCTCCGCCAGATGAACTTTTTTGCTCTACCAAATGACCTTCACTCCACCTTGTCTATTTATAACAGATGATCATTGGCTCACTTATGATAGACGAAGTCTGCTGCTTTGCATTTGTGAGATATAATTTCCACTTCAAAAGCTGAATGGAGACTTAGCTGAATTCTTTTTATTTGAGCTTCGTCTATAATGATACTTCATCTTTTGCTTCTATACTCGCCCAAGCCTTGATGCCTTGGAATATGTTTTCTATGCTAATTTTTTCATAAGGCCTGTAACTTGATTTTGCATACTAAAAACTTGGCAAAACTTGCCCTTCATGATGAACTTGCTAGGTTAAAGGAGGAGTATGCTTCTGCATTGAGGCAAGCTTGTCTTAAT
>JAYJMB010006521.1:3987-38381 GCA_036873735.1 Pouteria campechiana | reverse complement strand
CAAAACTTGCCCTTCATGATGAACTTGCTAGGTTAAAGGAGGAGTATGCTTCTGCATTGAGGCAAGCTTGTCTTAATCAGCTAGAGTAGCTAGCAGAAGAACCCAAATACTAAAAGATGGTATTAAGCTAGGGAGTGGTATTATTTTTAGACGGTTTTTTTCTTTTGCAGAAGGAAAATAACTTGAAAGTTCCTCGATGTTGATGTTAGTGATATTATTCTTGGGAATCTGATGAGGTTATGTAATATTATTCTAATAATATAAAAGATATTTATAAGGGAGAAATAAAAATTCTCCATAAAATTTTGAATGTGGCATAATTATTTAAATGATATGAGAATCATAATTGTAAAATATTCTATTCTATTGATAATACATCTGCAGATCTTTGATGTTTTGGGTTCTTAGAATGCTCCTTCCATTGAGTCACTATAGTCAGTAGGCTATATTATTCAAGACCTTGCTGATCTGGTATGGTCCTTCTCATGTTTGCATAAGCTTCCCTCAGATATGGTCAGATCATGAATTGTTGCTTCTCGTAGGACAAGGTCTCCTTCTAGAAAGCCTCTTATTTTGACCATCTTATCATAATACTATCTTATCTGGTTTTATTGTCTAGTGGCTCTTCCCATAGATGATGCCAATATTTGGATTTGCACCCAAATTACTCTTTAAGAATCCTTCTTAGAGATCCTATAAGATAGAGAAAAAGGTCAGAGAGCATTGGGGGTGGTCCCACTATGAACACTCCAATATTCAAGTCAATAATAGGACGGCGAGAGAGGCATATAGATAATTGAGAGTTTGTGTCTATAAGGTATACATTCCTATGTTTTTATAATTGAACTTGGGTCAGAGCATAAAAGTAGCAATGTCGTACGCTAAAATGATTATGATTATATAAAGTTTTTGACTAAACAGGTATTTTTTATGATTATACTGAGCTCACCACCAAATCATACACACTGGTTTTCTTTGAGCTAACTAGCGACTCCCCTTGGTTTTCAAATCTAACTAGAAACTCTTACAAATACAATCATGTACAATAAGAATGCCTCTAACTAGGCCTAAGTTTACACATAGTTAAAGCACAACAATAAAAGATAAAATAATAAGGCACTTTACAGTGAATTCAAACTCTTTGAAATGGTATAGATGTGGCCTTGAAGCTCCTTGAAATTAGCAGTACCTTAGAGTGAATAAACTCAGGAAACTTGAAAGGGTTTCTTGTATTTGATTTGTCTTTGGCACTTAGAACCCTCAAGCATCATGTGCTCCTTGACCTTAGCAATACCTTTGAGTGAATACACTTTAGAAACTTGAAAGGATTTCTTGTATTTGATTTGTCTTTGGCACTTAGAACCCTCAAGCATCATGTTTCTCTTCAATAGACTTCCTATCTGTACATTTTGAAGACCCTTAGGACTATTTTAGAAGAAGACTATTGTGAAATAGCCATTGCGGCACTTCTTTAATTTTTAACCATTAGAGCAGCAAGCGCTATTGTAGGCGGCTGCACCCTAGGTGATACCACAAAAGGCTGCTCTACCGACTATGATCGTCTAGTGAGAATGATTCTCCCTGGAGCTCCGCAGGCTATACCACAGGCAATATGTGTACCAGCTACAACCCCGTAGGCGGTATGCCATATCGATTGTGACCTTCAAAATGTTTGAAGCCCCGCTTTATAATGTTTGAATCCTCGTTGGTGATATCGGAGGTGGTATGTCATATCTGTTGCGACCTTTGAAGCTCAGAATGCATCTTTTCTTCCTCTAAAGCTTTCATTTAACATTTGAAGTTTCCTCTAAGTTACAGAATCTTAACAAAAATATCATTAGCATAATTCAAGTCATAACAAGTTTTGTTAATCATCAAAACCAAACCCTTAAGATCAACATTCAAGAGTGTCTTAGTGCATCTAAAATCCTCTAAAGCTTAGGTCTATCATCTGAAGTAACCTCTAAAGGACTTTCTTGCTTTTGAACTAAGTTCTGCTTGTTCTTTTTGACCTCCGAACCATAGAGTTCTCCTTCTGAAGTTGTTCTAAAGCTACGAAACATGACTTTCAAATCTTCTGATTGGTGCTCCATCTTCTAAATTTATTTTTCTTGATTTCAGAAGTACTCTAATGCATCTAAAATCCTTCTTAAGTTCAAAATTATTGTTCTTAGAGCATTTACAAGTTATTCTTCCTCTAAAAATTCAATTATGGGAGAATTTAACTTGATGTGATCTTTCACACGCTGTTCATCACTCTGATGTTACTTTCCTAATATAATTAACCTATTTTATTGACTTATTTCTACAACACATGGGAATGTAGCTTGTTAGTACCTTAACTTTTCACTCACATATTTGTTCATCATCAAAACTTAGTGACTAATTAACATTCATCATCACAATCAAGCTAAATAGAAGGGTTAAACTTAACAAGGTGGTCTAAATTAATAAAATAATTTAAATTATAAAAGTATTCTCTAAAAGGTGTGTTTAGATATGGAGTGTTTTTGAAATTCACCTATTCCAATCTAATGTGATACAATAACTATTTTTAATAATCCTATATTTTTCATTATTGCCCATATTCTCAATTAGTATTTATCATTTTTTGATAAAAGACCTATTTTGTGAACATTTTCTTTTTTTTTGGTTTATATCAACATATATTAAAATGCACTCTTCTAATACATCTTATCTTAAATACATTATATTCAAATAGACATTGATGATATGACCTTATGCAACCTTCTTAAAGCCTTACTAGGTTGTACACAAATTTAAAATTAAAGTAGTTATACGATGGCCAAACTTCAAATGCATATATGTAAATAAGTCCTTACACAGACATTAAACTATGAACTTCTTTTTAAGTTACCATGAATAAACTCATGCCATTTGTAGTATCTAATTCATAGAAATAAATTAATTAGTGAAATATGGGAGTAAAATAATAAAATAAATAATATGTAACTGCCTTAATTAGGTAAGCTTGAGCACAAAGACTAATGAAAATGACAAGGATGAATAAAGAAAATAAAACAAGTACTATCTTCTTTCCGGCCACTAAAGAATAAACTACAAATTTACAATATGTTAATTATGGTATTTAATTTAAATGCACACACATGTACATTAATATATGGGATATGGCCATGAAATAACATGATGACAAGTTTAATATAATTAGACTTAATTATCTTAGTACAAGTAAAGATTACAATTAGAGGTGCAACTCGAGTTAGTTTGAATCAAGTTGAGGGCAAATTAATCGTAATCAAAATAATAAAATCTTTGTTTTAACAAATTCATGACAAAGTTTTTAATACTTTAACCAAACCAAACTAAATTTGTAAAATTCAAACTAAATTAAGGTTAAAAATAGATTAAAAATTCATGCAAATATTGAAATTGCAAATTCTCATAAATGCATCAAAAAAATTTAAATAAAATTTATGAGTATTATTTTACTGAATACATTTATTGTATGAATAATAAATTTATATAATTTTTTGACAAATATTTAAATTTTCAAAATATTGATACTTGAACTTAATATAAACCAATATTTAAGATAACATAAATTGAGATTAATTTAAATTAGAAATCTATTAGGGAACTTTAACATTGGATACCTCTATCCTAGCTGGCAGTATGCCATAACAAAATCCTATGGATAACAGAATGCATCTTCGAAGCTTCCTAAATAAATTCAAAAATAGAGCTATGCAGGATCCCCTACAGGATGGAATTTCATGTGCATAAGGATTGCGCATAATTAAACATACACAATCCTAAATAGTTCCCCTATGATCTTTATAAAAAGAACTAACTGCAAGTTGTGAATCACTATCCTACACCCTCAAAAAGAGCCATCTATGAGTTGTCCTTTTCAGTTATAATGCTGATTGGTATTGATTAATAATTCTTTCTAGCACCCACCATCGTTCTTTCGTAATACCAAAGTATTATTGAAATAAATTTGGGGACAACCCAAACATTGGCGTTGTCTATGGGAATGTTCAGCAAGTAAGAAGATATCAAACGAAAATCAAGGTAACATGAATGCTTCCTCATACCCTGTTCCAGTCAATAATGCATTATCCACATCAAACCTAAATGATGGTACAACAGTAGTTGGGGATTTGTTAGATCAACTAAGGTAAACAAATCAATAGATGGTGTAGCAGATGATGCAACAACTTGTACAACAACAAAAGGAATTCATGGACAAGATTTTGCAAGGAATAACCCTACGAGGAGCTTCCCTTAACATCCCCACAACTAACCAAATTTGGTTATCCATGGATCTAGTAATCAGATGGGAGCCAACTTGCAGACCAAATTGACTGTCCACGCTCCTGGACAACTCCCAATTAGTGCTACAGAAAGAAGAAACACAACAAGGCAATCCCCCTTCATTAAGAAAATATTGGAAGAACCAATCCCCATGGGATTCAAGATGCTATCCTTGGAAGCCTATGAAGAAATTACAGATCCTAAAGACCACCTTGTTGAGTCTAAGAATTTAGTTTTGATGATTAACAAAATTTATTAATGACTTGAATTAAGCTAATGACATGTTGCTGAGATTTTTAGTTTTAGAAGAACTTCAGACGGGATGCAACATGCTCAAAAGGATTTTTTGAATGCTTTAGAAGAAGCTTTAGATGTTCTATAAAAAACATCTAGAAGTTTTAGAGGAGAATTCTTAAATCAAAGAGAAGCTTCAGAGGATGTTCTGAAGAAGGAAGAAGCTTTAAGGGACAGAAAAAGAATGTTCAGAAGCTTTAGAGTTCATCCAGAAGAAGAAGAAGCTTTAGAGGAACATTTAGAGTATGTTCAGAAGAAGGAAGAACATTCAGGGTATGCCCAGAGGTATCCTTAAGCTTCAAAGCAAATTCAAAGTTACTTCAGAAGAAGAAGAAGAAGTGTTTAATAGTTTAGAAGGATCAATCCTAAACTTAGTTTAGAAACTTCAGAAGTGCTTTAGACATTAGACAAAAGCTTCAGAGGGCAAAATATAACTGTTGGGAAGAATTAAGCTTAAAGGGAACTTCAGAGGTTCTAGAAGAGAGCTTTAGAGGTTCTGAAAAATATAGTCGTTGCTGGTGGTTGGGATCATTAGCTTCAGAGGCTCTTCGGAGAGAAGGAGAACTTACTTTAGAGGTTCTGAAGTAACATGCAATAATGATGAGCGATGAGCACTTATCCTCTAGAGGCTCTAAAGTAGCGGAGCGAGGTAGTTTGTGCTGAGTGTTAAAAATGCAAACTAAAAGGTCAAAAAACCAACAAAACAAGTTACAATGGCTAGAAAGTTTTGGAAACTTATAAATAAGAGTTTGAAAGAAGAAGTAAAACTCTTGAGTGGATTAAACACAAATCTATCCTAAGAACTCAAGAATCCAAAAGGCGCGTTCACTCTAGCAAGCCTTAATGTCCGAAGAACTTCAAAGCTACATCAATACCATTTTAGAGGAGAACAAAAGAACTGTGAGCTTACTTTTTTATCAGTTGTATTGAAGCTTAAACCTATGTACATTTAGGCCTGATTAGAGGTAATTTATTTTACACTTATGTTTAGAGTATTGAGTTTCTAGTTAGCTCTAAAAACTAAGGGGAGTTACTAGTAAGCTCTAAAAACCAGTTTGTATGAGTTGTTGGTGAGCTCAAGGAAAACCATCAATGTATGAGTTTTTGGTGAGGTTGGCAAAACCAGATTATATAGAGTTCTTGGTTAGCTTGGTAAAACTAAGGGAGGTGTGATTCCACATGGTATAGTAGAACCCAAGGTTGGAGAAACCTTGGAGAGTCGAATAGGTGCCAAGTGGCCCAAACCACTATAATCCTTGTGTCCTTATTGTCTTGTGCTTGTGTACTTCCACTGCATTCCATTTTATGTGCATGCACATTCCATCTACTTCCCCACAATACTTGGATTCCAACTTTACCATACACCCTGAATTTTGGGGCTGACACACCTTGTCAGATATGATAGGCAAATGACCTTGGTAGGAGTCTCCAGTGCCATAAAATACCACACTTTCCCACCAACACTCAAAGGGGTGGCATTTTCCTAGTATCAAACCCTAGAACTAGAGTAATGATTTGGGGGAATGCTTTCGAGGATGCTTCATTGGATAGTGAAGGTAGAAGAGGACTATAGAATCATTAATATTCGTCAAGAAAAAGAGAATGAGTCTCTTTGGGAATATGTTGATAGATTCAAATGCCTCACGTTGAACGTTGAGGGATTGGATCACAAGATAGTTGTAGCAGCACTCTAAAGCGGGATTATAAATATGCATGTGAAATATCAATTGCATCTATTTCCACCCAATTATTCAAAACTTCTTAAAGCCTTAAATAGACACACGGACCCAGAAGAAATTACCCAAGAAGAAAACCTCAATGCTAGAAGGAAACAGATTTGCTCTCCCTATAATGCCATGAAAGATTTTTTGGACGGCCAGACTAAGAATCCATTAGGAACAAATCCTTTGGAAAAGATAGGGGAATAACTAATCTCACTCCTCTTAATTGTTCCTTAACTCATGTCTACCATGAAATTCAAAGACAAAGATACCTCTCTGATCCGCCCCTACTAAAAAATAGGAGTGCATTCGACTCCAAAAAATATTGCTTATTCCATAAAGATGTTGGCTACAATAGAAGAGACTACTTTGTCATAAAGTGAGAAATTGAGAAACTTATGAGGGGGAAATTATAGCAGTTCATAGCCAATAACTCATGGAAAACAATATGAAGGGAAAATCATCCCCCAAAAAACTATGACACAGGAAGAAGGTGGCAAAGATGCAACAACTGAAGCTAACCAACCCACAACTAGGGTAATTAATATTATTAAAAGTGGTTCCACAACAAGTGGAAATACTCATGGAAGGCAATAAACATACTTGGAGCAGATTAACATAGTGGGGCAAACCTCCAAGCTAAAAAGAGAGGAGGACGACTTTCCAATCATTTTTCCAGAGAAGGACATATAGTTTGTCATTCCCCATGATGACGTTGTGATCATATCTATAGTAATATCAAATTTTTAGATAAAAAAAATTATGGTAGACAATGGGTTATTCACAAATATTTTATTTTATCATTGCCTCGAAAAGATAAAAATTCCCAAAGGGATGTTGCGAGCCACAGAAGGACAACTAATGGGCTTCACTGAAGATGGTGTATTGCTAGAAGGATATATCACACTTCCCTTTATAATGGAAGATGGACTCGAAAAAACTACCACCTCCTTAGACTTCCTGGTCATGAAAGTACCTTCATCCACATACCACCTCACCATCAAATTTCTCACTGGAAATGGGACCGCATAGCCAAAGGATATCAGAAGATCATCCGAGAATGCTATGAAGTCTCCATTAAAGGAAAGATATCAAGGAACATACCGATTGATACTATGGATACCAGGGATGAGTAGCAAATAGCCCGAAGCAAACTAATGAAACCCTTGAATACGGTTTCACTATTCCTCGGTAATGCAGACAAGACAATTCATATGGGCACCACCCTAGACACCCTACTAAGGTAAGAATTGGTTGAGTAATTAAGAAGAAATGTCAATGTCTATGCTTGGGAACCTTCTAATATGCTAGGATTGGATCTGTTAGTCATCTCCAACAAGTTGGCAATTGACAAAAACTACAAACTAGTAAGGCAAAAAAAGCAGCTATTTTCGCAGGAGAATAAGGAAGCCATTACAACCGAGGTTGAGAAGCTGCTAGAAATAAGATTCATCAGGCCAATACATTATCCGGAGTGGCTAGCTAGTGTTTTTATGGTTAAAAAATCAAATGGAAAGTGGCAAATGTGTGTTAACTTCACATCATTAAATAAAGCTTTCCCAAAGGATCGCTGCCCTCTCCTAGACATCGATTAGCTAGTGGATTCCTCTGCAGGACACAAACTGCTCACCTTCATGGATGCATTTTTAGGATATCATCAAATGTAGATGTATGAGCCAGACTAAGAAAAGATAACATTCAAAACCGACATTAGGACCTTTTGCTATAAAGTGATGCCATTCAGGTTAAAAAATGTAGGGGCTACCTACTAGATTATGGTAAACATTGCGTTTAAAAATTAACTGGATAGAAATATGGAAGCATATGTTGATGATATGGTAGTAAAAATAAAAATTTGGGCAAATCACATTCAAGATCTAAAAGAGACATTCCAAACTCTCAAGAGTCACAGAATGAAATTAAATCCTCAAAAGTGCACTTTTGGGGTTGCATCATAAAGGTTACTAGGATTCCTGATATCATAAAGAGGCATTGAGGCAAATCCAAACAAAATTCAAGCCATCCAAGATATGAGAACAGCTAATAGCGTTAAGGAGCTTCAACAATTAACAGGAAGGCTAGCGACACTAAATAGATTATTGTCCAAGTCTGTAGAAAGAAGCCTTTCATTTTTCAAAGCCCTCCGCAGAAAGCAACAACGGAGTTGGGTAACCTTGAAGTCAGCCCAAAGATACAAAAGGTTTTTGAGGAACTCGAAGCAACCTCACTTCTCTCCCTTTATTAAGTGCCCCTAAGAGAGGAGAAACTATTTATCTTTACTTGACTACCAAATACGAGATAATAGCCGCAGTCTTATTCAAAAACCAATTTATAATGTTAGTAGAGTCTTGAGAATCATGGAAGCGAGATACCCCACAATCAAGAAGATCACTTTTGCCATAGTAATCACAACGAGAAGGTTACGGCCCTATTTCTAGGGACACCCAATCTGAGTATATACCGATCAGCCCCTTAAGCAACTCTTACAGAAGATGGAACTGCCTGACCACTTCATCAAGTGGTTTGTTGAGCTTAGAAAATTCAACACTGAATTCCTATCAAGAAGGATCATAAAACGGTAGATCATGGTAGATTTTCTCATGGAATGCACCAATAAGAAAGAAGGATCGCCAGGAGCACTCACTACACCGAACTAAACCTCTCTAATGGCTCCGAATCTGGCAACACTGGTGGCACCTCCTACGGATCTAGAAACACTAGGAGTTCTTCCTAGGGATCAGGCAACACTGGTGGCACCTCCTATGGATCTAGAAAAACTGGTAGTTCTTCTTGCAAATCTTGCAACACTGGCAGTATTTCTTGTGGATCCACAGGGTAAAAACTCTACTATGAATCTGCAGCTCAAGCTAACACCCCAATGGATCTTATAAGTGGATGGCTCATCAAGCAAGGGGCAGGAGCCAACCTTATCCTCTAGGGTCAGAAAGGAACTCTGGTCGAATATGCACTATGATTAGGGTTCCCCACCACTAATAATGAGGCCAAATATAAAGCTTTATTGGTAGTCCTTAGAATTGTACAGAAGGTAAAAATCTATAACCTAACTATCTAATGCGATTCCCAATTAGTGATGAAATAATTGTTAGGAGAATATAAAATCAAAGAGCTCGCAATGATACAATACTTATCAGCTGCCAGAGCAACATTAAAATGGATCGTCAACATAAATATTATACAGATACTATGGAAAAAGAATGAGCAGGCAAATAGATTGTCAAGGTTAGCCACAGCACCATCCTTCGCCTACCCCAAAGAACCATCTTGGTGGAGCACCTTGCAAGCCCCAATATCACAGAAGTCGAACAAATGGCAATAGAGAACCAAGAATCCCCCTGGAAGGATTCCATACATGCATATTTGAAGACAGTGGGGGCTAGCAGATCTGGTGGAAGCTAAGAAGTTGGCACATTTTATAGCCAAGTTCATATACTAGAATAATAAGTTATGTCAAAGAGGGCACTCACACTCATACCTTAGGTGTGTAACTGAAAGAGAATGAGAGAAAATCCCCAAGCAAATACATGAGAGGGAATATTCAAACCATATAAGTGAGAAAACCCTCGCATTCAAAGTCATAAGACAAGGGTACTACTGGCCCACTATATCAGCAAAATCAAAAGCGTATGTCAAAAAATGTGACAAATGCCAAAGGCATGCCAATATCCCTAGGCTCCCAATGACCAAACTTTTAACCATTAATAGCCCATGGCCATTCTACAAATGGGGAATTGATGTTCTAGGTCCTTTTCCCGCCAGCTATAGAAAGAAGAAAGTACATATTCATCACTATAGGCTATTTCACAAAGTGGAAGGAAGCCAAGGCTACCCAGTCTATTTCAATGGAGTAGGCTCAAAACTTCACCGTGGGAAGTATAATGTGCACCATCAGAAGTATAACATGCAAATTTGGGGACCAGGGGTCCTTATCATAGACAACAGGACCCAGTTTGAAGGCAAACCATTCAGGGCATTCTAAGCTTCCCACGGGATCTAACAAAAGTTTTCCTCATTACCACACCTGCAAACCAACGGATTAATGAAATCCATAAATAAAAGTATTATGTAGGGGCTTAAGAAAAAGATAGAAGGATCTGGGAGCAGCTAGTACCATGAGCTTTCGAAAGTGTTATGGGCACTGAGAATGACACCAAAAAGGTCCATGGGCAAAACACTGTTCATGCTAACCTACAGATTCGAGGCTGTGATCCCTATAGAGCTACAAATCCCTTCCTCCCAAACAAAAAACTTCAACTCAAGAGTAAATGAGGAAGCATTGGAAACTAATCTGGATATGCTTGAGGAAATGAGGCTCAACGCCCAAGCCGGGATGGCACAACATCAAGCCTAAGTTAGACAATACTACAACTAGAGGGTCCAAGTGCGGTACTTCAAAGAAGGGAGCTAGTCTTATGAGAAGTATCTGTCAGTAATCCGATCCACACAATAGGGAAACTCGCCCACTCTTAGGAAGGACCCTACAGAGTTATCAAAGTCTTGGAAAATGGGGCTTACAAACTACGAAGGTTAAATGGAAAAAGTATTCCACGAAAATGGAATACTAGGAGCCTAAGGATGTACTAACAGTAAAATCTTTACCACCCTTTTACATTATCTTCCCCATTCTAATAATGTATAAAAATTAAATAGCAATAAATAGATTTTTGATGAGTTTTTTTAATCTTTCTAACAAAAATAAAAAGTGGTCTTAGTAGACCATCCAGTTCAACGAAAAGAAAGGTGATTCAATTGATTCATCAACATTTTGGCTCAACTGAGTTGAAGGGCAACTCAACTGAGTTGTCGACACTCCGGCTCAACCGAGCTAAAAGGTGATGTTGGTCCCTTGCTGAATGGTAGCTTAAGAGAGGGGTGAATTGAGCTTTCAAAAATTTTGGCCAATAACTTAAGAGATGTGTTTAAAATAAAAGGAAGTAAATTTCACAATATATATGCATAAGATTTTTATAATGGTTTGGCCCTTCCTAGTTTCCTACTCCGCTTCTCTGACTCAGTCTCCTCTACTAATCTTAGGTTCTACTAAACACCTATTGGTTTTACAAGCTCACCAACAATTTATACACGTTGGTCTCCAAGCTCATCAACAACTTATACACGTTGGTTTTCAACCTTACCAACTAACTAATATATGTTGGTTTCCAAGATCACCAACTGACTTACTGGTTTTCCAAGCTCACTGGAAATTTTTACAAACTGTTGGTTTTCAAAGCTGATTAACTTACTCACTGGTTTTTCAAATGGAAATGTACAAATTAGTATCTCTTACTTAGGCAGATTTGTATGAAAATTAAAAGCTTAAATAAATGAACAAAATATGTAATAAGATCAAATTTATCAAACTCCTTTGAAGATGACACAGATCTGGCTTTGAATGCTTTGCCAGTGTTGAAGTATTTCTAGTTGAACGATGGAAAATCTTGAGTGCTCTTTTTAAATGCTTGAGTCAAAAGATTTTCTATGTTTCTCAGTTTTTTGTTGTGTTGCTTTAATCATCCTTTTATAAGTTTTGAGAGAAAATTTAGTCATTACAACCTTTTGCACATTTTCAAATGTTTGGCAAAGTTGGTATGAATTTTTGCATTCTATCTGGTTTTAGAACTTATGAGATAAGTCTTCAAAAATTTTAACGTTGACTTTTGAAAGTTACCATTTGATCCACCACTTATCAAAGTTTCTGAAGCAGTTTTTCAGAGCTTTTAAGATAAGTCATAGTTTGTATTTTTCTTGGCCGCACACTCTTAGATTCTCTGAAGGTTAATCTTACTATGAATAGTCATATTTTGGGCTTCTAAAGAGCTTTTGAGAAACTTTCGAAGTATCTCTGAAGCTTAAATTTTGCTTCTGATATATTTCTTGAGTCTTGTCTTTTTATTATGCCTTTGAAGAGCTTCTGAGTTGCTTTTGAGGATCTTCTAAGTAGAATTTTAACATTTTGAATTACTTTTGACAATATTCTGAGTGTAGATATTCTTTTGAGTTAATTTTGAGGGTTAAATTCAGCATCTGATGTTCCTGACTTTTTGAAGTTACTTCTGACGGCCTTCTATATTGTTTCTGAAAATCTTCTGATAAGGTTTTGAGTTCAAAAACTTCTTCTAGACTAATTATGTATTACTATTATTAGTCTTCAAAAGCATCTCTGAGACTTTTGAACATTTATGAAGTTCTTTTGAAGAACTTATGAATGCAAAGAATTCCTTTGAAGTAAAATGTTTAACTTCTCAAGTATTTCTGCAATTTGGTGATACTTCTACATGACCTCCGAAGTGCGATAGTTAGTTCTAAGATTTACGTCTTAACTCTAAAGAGGTTCTGAGTTATCTCTGAAGGGGTTCTGAAGTACATCTAATTACTTCTAAACACTTCTGAGCTTTACGTCATATCTTTGAAGAAATTCTGACATGCTTCTAAAGAGGTTTTGAAGTGGTCCTTGAATACTTCCAAACGTCTTAGCTTTACATCATGTCTCTAAAAAGATTCTTACATGCTTCTGAGAGACTTCTAAGTAATTTTTATTTAAGTATTTCTTTTAAATTATCTTCTTTTGAAGGGTTAATATAATAATCTTATAATTAACATTGTTTATTACTTTTCTTAATTTGTTTTGATATATAAATATTGCATCACTTGGAAAGTAACATGTTAGTACCTTAATTCTTCACTCATTTATTAGTTCATCATTAAAAGTAAATTATTTAATCTCATTCATCATCAAAATCAAGCTTAGTAAAGGGGTTAGACTTAACAAATGATTTAATTGAGTCACAACTAAGTTGAAGGGAAACTCAACTAAGTTATTGATATTCCAGCTCAACTAAGTTGAAGGGTGATTCAACTAAGTCATTGATATTCTGGCTCAACTAAGCTGAAGGGCAACTCAACTAAGTTATCGACATCTTGGCTCAACTAAGTTGAAAGGCTGCTCAATTGAGTCATCAACATTTTGGTTCAACAGAATTGAAGGAAGGCCCAATGGAGCTGTTGACATTCCAGCTCAACAAAGTCGTAGGGTGGCTCAATGAAGTCACCGACATCACCTTTTAATGGAGCCATTTATGAAAAGATTTTTTATCTTACAGGAAATTAAGAAGCTTATTGCATAAACCAATAAAGCACAGATGAGAAAAAAGACACAAAGGACTATGTCAAAAGAAAGAATAATTTTGATTAAACAATTGAGTTACATATCTTCCTCTGAATCCTCCGAGTTGACGTCTTGAATATCTATATTTGGGAATTTTTTAGAAATTTTCTTCTTGCAGGATTTGAAAATATGCTCAAAGCAGTTAGCAATCTAATGAAGTAACATCTCCTAACATTTTGGCTCCGCAACTAGAGCCTCTAGTTGCTCTTGACGGATTCAGGCAATAGTGGAGCATGTTGAGCTTTCAAGGAATCGATCTCTTGCTGGAGGGCGCTTTCTCTACCTAGCCTAGCTTCAAGCTCGTTGATCCACTGTTGAAGAGCAACTTCTCTCCCAGCTGCCTCAACTTCTAAAATTGTGAGCACCTCCATCTTAGAGGCAACAGACTCTATTGTAGCATGGCGGTCAGCTTCCACTCTTTGCAGAGCAATCTCAACCTCCTTACTAGAAGCCTCTGCATACTCTTTTGCAAAAACGGCAAGTCTCTTGCCCTCCTCAATGACATCACACTTGGTAATAAGTTCATCCTCTCAGACCTTGAGCTCAAATGTAGTCTCCTCCAGGTCTCGGAAGCACTTCTTCTCATCTTCCATGGAAGCTTTCAAAACAACTATATTTGCAACCACTTGATCATGCTCATACTGTAGATTGGAAGAAGAACACATGCTCTTACGCTCTCGTACCAACTCCGCTTTTGCCTCCCATAAGTGGTCAAACTACACTTGCCACTCCACTTCCGTCTCCCGTAGATGCACGGACATTTGAGCCAGCTGCTCTTGGGTGCTAGAAAGTTGTTGCAAATAAAGCTTTAGCCAATTAATGAAGTTCTAACAAGTGATGGAGGAGCTCACAACATCCATTGCTGAATCCACCACAAGCTAGTTGAACAATATCTCAAAAGCCCAAGAGTGATCAGCAGAACAAGATAGCTTGCTCACAAAAACCATAGCCATGTACGGATGCTCTAGGAGAGAAGTAATCGGACCCATACCTCCATGTGGAGTGCTAGAAGGGGAAGAAGGATGGGCTGATCCGATGCTAGCAGAAGTGGTGTTCACGCCAGCCCGCGTGAATCCAAGAGGCACAACACTGCCACTTGAACTTGAAACTTCAATTTGCGAATGTTGGGTAGGATAGGTAGAAGAAGATTCAGACTACAAACACTTCAAGGCTTATAAGACTGGGCAGAAGCAAAAGATAACCCCATCAAAAAATAAAGAAAGAGAGAATATTAGTGTTTGGCCAACTATTATAACCTTTTGCATGAAACAAAAAGGAGAATAAACTAATCAACAAAAGAGGTAAAAGGGCATGGAGAAAGAGGAAGCGATGAAGGAGAAGCTTCTACAACCACCTCCCATTGAGAGATAGCTGTGCCACCTCCTATTGATCCAACAGCAACCACCTACTCTTTCACAACAGCAACCTCGTGCCTCTCCTCCAAAGTCACTTCCCCAGTATTCCTTGTTGGACCCATTCAGGTGGTAGCTCAAGAGGAGGGATGAATTGAGCTTTTAAAATTTCTGGCTAAATAAAAATATACTAAAAAAGAATAGAAATAAATCATGCAACATAATGACACAAGTATTTTTATAATGGTTTGGCCCAACCTGGCACTTACTCCACTCTTTGAGTCAGTCTCTCTACTGTATTCAGGTTCCACTATAGTTGATTAGCTAACTTTGATCAATGTACACTCATTGGTTTTCCCAAGCTCACTAACAAACTCTACAAACTTTGGTTTTCAGAGCTCACGAAAAACTCTTACAATCCTCCAAACAAGTCTAACTACTTGCTGCAATCAATTCTTAAATAGCAAGCCCCTTTCTTGCTATAATAGAAACCTTAAAATTTGTACATAAATAAATGTCTTTTAAATAAGAAAATTGTATAGAAATTAATGCAAAAATAAATAAAGATAAATAATTAAGAAAAGATAGTTTAAACTCCTAAAAGTTGATGAAGTAATGAGCTTTGAATGCTTATATCAGAGTTTAGTGCATTAGAGTTGAAATCTTTGGAAGAAAACTTTAATGATAGAGTAAATGCTCTCTTGATCACATATCTAACTTCTCTAACTTTTTCAGCTTATTTGAACGTCCTTTGATTACTCCTTTTATACTGAGATTCAAATTCTTCCTATTGGAAAGGACAGTGTTCATTAAATGCAAGCAAACATTTGAATTTTTTACTGTGTTCCCATGACTTTAGACCATCTGAAGTAAATACTTCAGCACATCTAGAATGATGGAGAACTCTACGAGTGGCACTTCTTTAGAAACTCTAAAGTTGTCACTATTTTAGAGTCACTGCTGCTTCAGATTATTCGAAGCATGCCTTTAAACCATCTGAATTGACGGAAGATATTGCTTTGGGAACAACTCTAACTTGCGCCTTTGGAACAGTGGTTCAATACATCTAAAGTAAACTTCAAGCAATCTGAAGCGATGGGAATTACTTAGCCCCATGCCTTTGAACTTCAACACTTCTAATATTAGCTTAGGAATGTCTGAAGTAAAACTTCAGCACATCTAAAGCTTGCCTTCATGACATCTGAAGTTCGGGACTTAGCCATTTTTGAATGCTTCTAATTTGTTGCTTAAGTGATGCGTTGTAAGCATATTTCAGCATTCTGAAGTGAATCTTCAGAATGTCTGAAGTGGCATTAATCCTTGAGTGTCTCAACTTCATGCTTCAACACATCTGAATTTGCATTGCGTACTTACTTTAGCACATTTAAAGTGGAACTTCAATACATCTAAAGTGTCATTAACACTTCAATGCTAAGGCTTCGTGCTTCAGCACTTCTAAAGTTGTCCTTTCGAACATTGAAGCAATTTTTACATCTAAACCTTCGCATCTAACTATGTTTACTTGAACAGTGTACTTCAACACCTCTGAAGGACCTCTAAAGTTACTCTGATGCCAAACATATCCTTCAGCTGTAGTTTGGTCTCTGTAGCTTAGTTCTCACATCTAAAACATTTATGAAGTTGTTTTTGACTTAGTTTGTATGACTAACTTCTTCATATTTGAGTTTGTTCCTCATGATTTTAGACATGTCCCAGTACATCTAAAATTCTCTTCCAAGTTGTCATTCTTCCTTGAGCATTTACATGATTTTCTTTCTTATTAACTGACTGGTGGATCTTGTCTCTGATATAAACTTGTATATGCTATCCACACATCTAAAGTTACTTCCCCTAATCTATTTCATCAACTTATCACTACACACTTGGGAATGTAACTGTTAGTAGCTTAACTATTCACTTACATATTTTTCTTCATCATCAAAACTTAACTAGTTAATCACATTCATCATCAAAATTAAACCGATTAAAAGGGTTAGGATCAACATTCCCTACTCCTAATGAACCAGGATCTGATGTCCAAGTTACATCAACTACAAGCCCAAATTCAGAGAAAAATGAAGGGATAAGAGGTAAAGGGAGAGGCAAGGATAACATAGAAGAGGAAGAAGAGGAAGAAACTGAATCAGCAGTGGAGGGAAGAGAATAAGATAAAGACACCAGAATAGAACTGACCAAAAAAGCAATATTCGTAGAAGAAGAAAGAATAGTTACATGCTTTACATCAGAAACAGAACAAGAAAAAAAACCTAAAGCCGAAGGGGGGATGTATTACTCCTAAAACTTCATCAAGATCCCTCTTGGAGTGGATGAGCTCCTCTAAAGAAGCCACAACATGAGAGGGAGATGACAGATCCACCCCTGCATGTTGTTTGGATCCGGAAGAAGAGGAGGATAAAGAATACGAAGCGCTACCCCCTGAAGAAACATCTACGAGACCAGCATGAGGGGAGTGGGCAACCTCTAATGGTTCCAATTGAATATCCAAAATTGATGGCCCTTCCTCCATGGACACAACAAGAGGAGGAAAAGACGAAGTGGGCAAAATGCTAGTAGGATCAGTAGACTTCTACTTTCGAGCGATGAATTTAATCTGCTGAGGCCTAGAGGTCAAAGTCGCACGACCAGAAATGGAAGGGAGAGTAGAAGCGGGAGCCTTGCCCAAAGTGCATGAAAACCAGAACCAACAAAAAGTGTGAAGTTTTGCTCTATAACAAAGACCAAGTCAGAGAACAAGGAGGATAAAGATGGAAGAGGGTTAGTAGTAATGACCTCCTGACTGAGGAAGCCACATGGGAAGTCTGTTTGGTGATAAAATTCGGAGGACGATAAAACGTCCACCTAGAGCTTACCTATGGATATTAAGTTATACCTAAAGAAGCCTAAACTAAATTGCTCTAATGGAGAAAGCATAACCGGCACCCGACTAGGGCTAGTAGCCCATTGGGTCAAAAAAGGGAAAGCCCTAGTAACTCTGACCTAGGCCTAATGTCTTTTCCACTTGTTGTCCCTATTAGAGATGTAAGAAAAAAGCTAGCGCCAAGGAGTGCGAGGAAAGAGATAGTTTTAATGAGAAGAATGGGAAACTTTGCTAAGAGTAAAAATGGAGGAAAATGTGAAAATCATAAAAATAGGAATTTATGAATGTTATGAACCCAGTGGCAAAGAGAAAGGATATAGCGCCAATTTTTGGGAACTAGTTGGTCCAGAGACAAATTGTAGGCATTGAGAAGAAGAGGGACAAAGGCGGAATTGTCATGGCGAAAGCTCGCCCGAAGAGAACCCAAGGAAATAGAGACAGTTTTTTGGGAACTAAAAAGGATGAGCAAAGGCACCAGAAAACTCCTAGTAGATAGCTTCTGGCAAGAGTATAAGGCTGGCAAGAGTATAAGGCCCTAAAAATTTCAGGTATGTGAATTTCAACTGTTGTAAATTTTTGCTAGTTCGGCATGAAGTATATTAGAGTATAATTAAATTTTTGAGAAATTTATCATGGAAAAGTGAATTATTAATATAAGTATGAGGATGAGGTTAGGGATGTGTCAAGTGTGTTAAATAAGTGATTTAATTGAGAAAAAAATAAATTTAAATGGGTGGAGCATCGGATGTGTATATATTAAAAAATATTAAATTTTATTATGAAAAAATTATGAAAATGGATGGAATATTCATAATAATGTGAGGATGAGAAGTACATACATTAACCAATGATTAACAGGTGAAGAAAAATTAAAAAATGCATCTAGAAGGGCGAAATACTAAGTGTGCCAGTAAATTCTAGAAATTTTTGGTTTAAATTAATTTTAATTTAGAAAAATAAATTAAATTATGGGAAATGATATATTTAATGAATGAAAAATTAATATAAGCATATGATTTATAAAATGGGCAGCCTATACATATTAAAAATAAGGTTTAATGCAAGTTTAAAAAGTTCAAGAGAGTACATGTGCATTAAACCAAAATAGACTGCAAACTACTGTAACAATTAGCTTATAAATAAGCAATGCAACTCATTTCTTCCTTATCTCCCTCATGTAACCCCTGCCCATACCTTCCTTTGCTCACATTAAGCCTATCCCATCTCCTAAAATTCACAAATTCACCTAGTATGCTTAAAGGTTTGGAAGCAAACTTCAAGTGGTGGAGATTGAAGTTGAGGGCTATGGTTTTCCTCTTGGATTAGGCCATGGTAGCTAGCTTAATTAGTAGATTAATCCCTATAAATGGGACCCACCAGGTAAAGCACAAAATTCAAGTATGAAAGTTATTGATTTAAGTTGATAAACATACTTATGGAAAGAATTTATGGAGATCTTGTTAAATTTATGTTGTAAATTATTTTAGTAATTAGGGTTTGCTATAAATTTTCTTAGATGGATTAGGGACTATAATTAGTGTTATTATAGAGTTATTAAGGTTTAATTTAGTTTAGGTGGGGGATGATTAAAACAGAAATAAAAATCAATTAGGATGGAATTAAGACTCAATGCAAATACCCTGTTATCCACTTAATTTTAGGGTTAGAATTATATGATTTAAACATGGTGATTAGGCCTGATTTTAGTGGATTAATTATGGTTTAATTAAGGCTTTAATGGGGCAATTAGTGGGCCCAAACAGACGGCAATTTGATGACAAAATCAGGTGGACAACAAGGGTGTAGATCAGAGTATTTAAATGGGTTGGTTGCTAGAATTAATTGCAAATTTATTATACATAGGGCTGTAATTGTGGAGGATGAGTAACGACTAATTAAAGGTGTGTCCTAAGATTAAGTGGCAATGCAAATTATAAACCAAGTGAGGTAAACAGGTGTTTGAAATGTATTTGACTTTGACAGTTACATTTTGGAATTTTAGGCACAAATTTTAATATATTATGACATGCTATATGTTGATTTAAATGTGATTTATTTGCTTCATTTAATCATGATTGATATGATCCTTTAGTATGTGTAGGTTGCATTGAAAAATAAGTGAAAACATATTGAAAATTGTATTAAAAACATAATTGATATATGGAAATATTATACTTATCAAGTACCCCTTTTTAGCTTAATTAAAATCCTATAAAATGGTGTTATTTTGTAAATATAAAAATATGGGGTTATATTAAATATGTTGTACTAGAAATGTGAAAATTTTGGGGGAAAAATTCAAACATTAATAGGTCCAAAAACATCACGGAAATAAATACCCAAGAATTTGCCTGTTGCCCATTTTACCAATTTTTGTTGATTTTTTATTTTATTTTTTCTATCAAATTAAGTTATTTTGACCTAAAATTTTTACACAAATTGTATTATGTTATTTTTAATCTACGAAAAAATTTGTAAATGAAAATGAATAGGAAAATTTTGTATATAGTTTTATTTTATATTATTTTATTTTATTTTTAATTTACTCAATTTAAATTGTTTATGTCTGATATTTTGGTCATACAATTTTTATACTATATTGATTTACATAAAAAATATTTAGATCAAAATTAGATGGATAAATTAGAGAACAAATAATTTTATTTTAGGATTTTTGTATATATGTTTTAACCCCGGGAGTGCCGGTATTTTTGGTTTTTGGTGCCTGGTTGGCATGGAGCCCTGTGTGGATCATATATTCATTTTATGATGGCCATGGGGCCAATATGTATCCGCCATCTGGCGAGGAGTGGCTTGTTTAGCCAAGGAGCGGTTGTTTGGGCAATCGGCATAGCCGAGCACTTGTATAGGCTTGGATAGCCTGTGTTCTTTGATTTGACCAGAGTAACTAATGTAGGCATGTTTAGTGGTGAACTAGTACTCTTATGAGACAATGAGAGCGGGATGCCACTATATACAGCATTGTGGCTGTGTGGGCCTAACAGGCTTCTAGCCGAGATGGACCTAACACACTGCAGAGTGAAATGGTACTATTTTGAATTTGGTGTGCCTCTTAGGGTGGAGTAGGTAGATGATGGTAGTGCAAAAATAAAATTATGTAAAATGCAATGAGATGCATTAGGTTAAATTTTTTGATTATATTAATAAAATTATTTATGTATATGTATATGTAAATAAGATATGAGATTCATTTGATATGTGTAGGATTTTCTGGCATGGGGGTGACAAATCAAGTTTGAATATATGTGGATTATGAAGCAAATTATTCTGAGGTAAGTAGGCTGTGCATGTTTGCCTGTGTGATTGGGTAGGGATAGTGATTATCTCCTGAGTGATTTGATAATGTGCTTATATGTGAATATATGGATTGATAATTATGTATGTGACTTAAATGGGATTGTAAATATCCCATTTCTTATTGCATGCAATGTGAATATGCATCAGAATTGGGATTAGTAAAAATCTCAAAATGCTATGATGTGGGCATGTCATTGATTGTTATATAATACAACATTGTGATATTTTATGTTAATGTATAGTTTGGGAGGGGATAGAAGATATTCTTTGCTCATAATTGCTATTGTTATTCTAGTATATGGATATCTGAATTAAGGGATCATAGTTATCCCATGAATGTAAATTATAATATATGCATATATGTTATATATAGGTATGATTTGGGATAAGTAATTATCCCAGAGCATATAATTTACTTTAGAATATGCAGTTAATGTTATATTCTTCATGCTATGATATCTTGAGATGTTATATTGAGTATTAAAACCTATCTATTTGGATTGGTGTGTGAGATATCTTATGGATCCCTATTTACT
The DNA here is from genome assembly GCA_036873735.1 of Pouteria campechiana. Taxonomy (NCBI): domain Eukaryota; kingdom Viridiplantae; phylum Streptophyta; class Magnoliopsida; order Ericales; family Sapotaceae; genus Pouteria; species Pouteria campechiana. Next base: position 16,800 of record JAYJMB010006521.1, on the reverse strand, counting down.
TGGATGGATGAGATTTTGTTGATTTTAGTTGAATTATTGATTTTAGTTGAATTATTGATCATCATATAGTCTACTTACGGAGTCTGTTTAGACTCACCCTTATTTTATTTTCTTTTTAGTTGACAAGTCAAGTCCAGAAGAAGTAAGATTGGTAAGAAAGTATAATAATTAAATTTATATTTTTTTATTATATGGTAATTAGGAAATTCTCATCATATGTATATTATAATTGTAATTAATTTATGTCTCATGATATATAATTGTAATTTATAGGCATACCGATGTAATATTGGAGTGTGAGGTGTATGGTGTCCGTGGATAGAAATTGTATTGGAATGGTGGATTCATTATCATCATGATGCAGCCGCGGTCTTGGAGGAGCCTGTGGAGTTATAAGGATATTATGTGGATGATTGGAGAAATATTGGAGTATATAATTTCTTACCTATATAAATTATAATGGAGAAATGTATCATAATATGTGATGAATATTTGTACCTAGGTGGATAGCTCTATTTTCAAGAGAGACTCTGTGCAATTTTATGTAGAAATTAGGTCAAATAGAAAAAAAATATCAAAGCAACCCACCCTGGAAATGGAAAAATCATGGTATAATCGTGTGGATTTGCAAGATAAAATGGAGAAAATGCCCCAGAAGGGTAGGGCGTTACAAAGGGGTACAATTGGAACTCTCCAATAGTGTTGGAAGAGGTGTGGGAACGATTTCTCGGTGACCATGGTCGAATGATAGAAGCAACAATTGTAAGGGAGTAGAAAGAGAGCGAGGTGAGCGGAAATGAAGATGAGAGTTGTTGAGTGGGAAATGATTTATCATTGCAATGGTGGCTTCTTAAAGATGCTTATCAACAAAACCACCTAGGGTTTCTCAAAAATTGGAAATAGTCGACCATTTTGACATCACGTTGCATTTATTCCTTGTACATGTGGGTGAATGGAAGCCTCGATTGGTCACGTCAGTACCAAAAAGGCTTCTATGGAATTATCTATTTTGGAAATTGAAAAGACAAGCCTTTAGAAAAGCCCACACAAAGGCATTCCAGGCACCCTAAAAGAGCAGACTTTCTGGATCCGGCAGAGCTAAGTAAGACGAACAAGACAAAAGCACTAAAACCATTCTCGAAAAAAGCATTTGATTAATTTCACTACAAAAGCACTAGACAGATAGCCATCAGATCCATCTTGAACTCAAAGTAAAAGAATAACCCGACGGATCCACTAGGCCTTAAGGCAAAGAGACCTGCCAGGAGTGCAAAGAAGCTAGAACCAGGCACTTGTAAAGAATGTGGGGAAGAGTGGAAGCATGGGGATTCCAAATGAACTAGGAGGAAACATTTTAAAAAGACACAGAGCTAGATAAAATAAAAAAAATTCACAAATTGATTACGTTAGAAGCAAGAAAAATAAATAAATAAATAAAAGAAAAATCCTATCTAATGAGCCAAGGCATCTATGATAGCCTCCAAGTCCTTTATCCGACGATGAGCCACAGACAATTTCTCTTCCAAGGATCGAATGCGATCCAAGGATTGTGTGTGACCGATAGCACTCTTGGTCAAGCACTGGTTACCTAGGCGAAGGTCAAACTAAGTAAATCAAAGTTGTGCCTCTAACCTCTTTATCTCCATATACAAAAATTGAATTCATTCAGTAGATTAAGTGCTCGTGCTTGCACCACTTGGATCCATGGCTAAAGGAATCCTAGAATATGATTGAATAGAAGAAAGGCCCTGTTTATAAGAATTGAGGCAGAGAAGTCGAGGTATCATGAAGCATAATTTGAAGCTTGAATTCTGTTAATTAATGTCCTCATTCATTTCATCGATTACCAAGGAGCACAACATCTTGGGAAATGACACAATGATACCGAAGACGAAAAGGTCCTAGAGCACACTTTATGTCTTCTTGAGGGTGGACTAGTGTTAAGGAACTCTAACACTAGATACCTCTATCCTAGCTGGCAGTATGTCATGACAGAATCCTGTGAGTAATAGGTCTGTCTTCGAAGCTTCTTGGATAAATTCAGAAACCAAGTTATGCAGGATTTACTGCAGGACAAACTTCCATGTGCGTAAGGATTGTGTATAACTAAACATACGAATCCTAAATAGTTCCCCTGTGATCTTTATAAAAAACCTAGCTCATAACTACCAGAGCAAGTTCCGAATCACCATCCTACACCCTCAAACAGAGTCATCTCTAAGTTGTTATTTTCAGTTATAATGCGGATTGGTCCTAGTTAATCATTCTTTCCAATACCCATTATCATCCTTTTGTAATACCAAACTCTTATTAAATTTGATTTAGGAACATTCCAAACAAAATCAAATTTTTATAATTCATTCTCAAACATAATTCAATATAAAGTATAGTAATAATAATTATTATTATTATTATTATTTATGTTAGGGCTTTTTGCATTTGCCTTCCTAACTTTTATTTTGCAATTTTTTTTCAATTACGATTGATTTTGCATATTTTCCCCAACTAATGAAAATATTTTATAAAATGACTCTGCCTTAAAAAATGATATAACATGTAGCTGACTACATGATGCTCTAACTATTAGTTGATCAATTTTGATTTGACTTTATGGCCCATTTAGACATGATCACGGCCATGTAAAGAAACCCTTAGACTGTGTCTCATTTTGATGGTCAATAGATCAAATTATAAAGATATACTCCAAAAGTTAAAGATTTGACTAGATAAGCATTCTTGAATAGTCAAATTTTAAGCAAACTTTATGGCCCGACTTAGCATGATCTGGTGAAAAGATTAAGTTTGAAATTCTTGGAAGATTTCCTTGTGGAACAAGAACAAGTTCTTTTAGATCATTCTTGACCTAATCCTGATGGCTTGAGAGTTAGATCATGAATATAAATCCTAAAAGTTAATGATTTGAATAAATGAATATCCTTGAATAGTTAAACTTTGATCTTGTGAGCAACTTGTGATTGTTGTTAAAATGAGCAACTTATGAAAATGAAGCTAAATATTTAGTAATTGATATAGATTATTGTTAAATAATTACAATACTTTATAAATACTAAATAAGTAAATATATGATGAAATTCTTATGAAGATCACTCGTAGGGAGTTGTTTCCTCATTTCATGAGAAGCATTAATTTGAGCAATCTTAGACCTATTTGGAATGTCTTGTTAAGTGATTAACAATCACATGAAAATCTAGTTTAAATACTCAATAGCTTGGCTAGGAAGAAATTTTAATGTTAATCATACTTGAAGTGACTAAAGAGATAATAATATATATATAAATTATATATAGTTTTAAATAAGTAAATTAGCTCTTACGCTAATTTAGCTTAACTTGAAAAATAGGACCTAAATATAGGCTAAGACCTCTTTCATCATATTATAGTTAATGTATAATGAATCTTTTTCGAGAGTTATAATTTAGTTAAGGTGAAAAGAATTCATGAATGCAAATTTGAATCAATGTAAGGATGATCATTCAAATAAATAGCCCTAAATTATGATTTGTTTGATTTATAACATACAAATTAAGTTAATTGATGGATGTTCCCATAAAAGCAAGTTAGATTAATGATTTGACATATAATTTAAAGAAAATCATATGAATCAGTGATTAAGTAATGATGGAATACTAGAAATACTAGTCATCTAAACTGGTAACCTAATGACAAAAGTAGGGTGGCTTTTCTGCAACTAAATTAATATAGAATAAGCTAATTTCGGAGTTGTTGATGTAAATGGTTGGTGGAGAAGTTATTGCCTATAGAAGCTTAATGAGAAATGGGCTTAATGTAATTAAAATATACTCTTAGGATGTTTAAATGAAACAATTGTTACCTGGCTAACAAAATAAGGCTTGATAATAGCCAAAATTATATAGAAAGTGATAAATATAAATATTAATATAAAGAAGAATAATATAACTGAAAATATAATAAGGTTAAAAATAATGAAAAGACTAAAATTTAGAAAAAGATGTTTGAAACACTAGATGAACTTGATATTAGAAGCTAAAACCTAAGCTACCTCCTTAAGAAACATATAATTTATGAAAGAATACTTTTGGGGAAACAATTTGGGTTAAGGTTTACTTACACTTTTCGCTATTTTCATAATCTAGAATTTGTTGGATCACACAACATTCTTTCACTAATAGAATTTTCTCTTTTTTTCTAATTTATTAGCATGTCAAAATATAACATGAATAAGACTTGTTTTCCTATTCTGTTTATATTATTTATATAAATATGGAAACTTATTTAATGCAACCGGTCGCATGGAAACACTCATGAAACTGGTTGATTTTGGGTCAAAATGATATTTTGGATGAGATCCAATTTATCAATTATATTTTGGCATGTATAATTTTTTAGTCAATATAATTTTTTGCATAATAAATATTTATACATTGAATAATATTGTGAAGATTTAGATATAAAAAAAAATTTAATTTTTTATTCAAAATTAAATAGTTGCATGGAGTATTTACATGCAACCGATTGCATTAGATTAGTTCCCTATATATGATCAATGAAATAGCTAAACAGTTTTTATTCACATTATATTTTGACATTATTTATAAATCAGGAAAGAGAAGAGAGAAAATTGTAGTAGTAAAAGATTGTTGTGTGATCCAATAGACCCTACATGATGCAAATAGTGAAAAGTATAAGTAAAAGCTTCACCCAAACTATTTCCGAAAAGCATCCTTTTGTAAATTACATCTCTCTTGAAAGGAATTAGCTTACATATTTTATTTAAATAATTTTTAATATGAAATGCTTCCATATTATATATTTTTAGATTTTACTTGAAACACAAATCATAAATGGATTTTCAAAGAATTATACAAAAAGTCAAATGCTAATAGCTTTATTATGTTTCATGATGCTTCATTAGTTTATATGAGTTGCATAAGAATGTGCAACTACTTATATTGGACTTATTGTGAAATTAAGATGTCAAATTAGGTGAATGCTAATGTGATCACTGAGCTTAGGGCTATGTAGATGGTTGAGAGAGGAATTTGATGGTATAGCATGACTATATTAAGCATAAATTGCATATGACAATTCCCAAATGGAGTGTGTCTTAAATGGAATAAGTGTTTATGACATGAAAAAGATAAATGTGCATGTTAAATGATTTGAGCATGTATATTTTGATTCTAAATGAGAAAATGATTATATGGTACTTAAATCCATGATTAAAGGTTTTAAAATACATTTAAAGAAAATCTATTTACTTATTAAGTTGTAAAGTGCATATTTATTTTGTTGTAATGCTTAAACAAAAAATGGGACCCCACATAGCATCTAAAGGCCAAAAAGAGAAAGGAGAATCAAGTAAAATGAATTAATAGATTCACAGAATTGTTTTAGTTTAAGGTTTATGATAAAATTTTAGTCAATGTGCTTGGTAAACAATTTGGATTATTATATATGTCTAAATGGGAGAATAGTTATAGTAATTAGACAGACTTCTTTAATTTATTTAATTTTATCTTGCTTAGCTTCCAATGAATTAGATCTCTTGGGAATCAATAAGTGTTTAGGTCACTTAGCTTAATCATGATCTTAAGAACTTGTGTTTTACTCATGTTTTGTATTTTCATGATGAAAAAAACCTAAATAACTTGATGTGTTGAGAATGTGGAAATGAAATGATGTGAATAATCTAACACTTGTAGGAATTGATTCATTTTAGGTGTCAAGTGGCTAACATGTAGGTGATAGGTGAAGTTGGAATTGAATTCCAAATTGGTAATTCAAAATGTGATTGATTGTTTTGCTAGAAAAGTGTGATTGTTTGGTGTGATTGTGAAGTGTGTGGATGATTGAATAGTGTGGTTGAATTGTTAGGATTGAGAAATTGGTGTAAATAGGGTGAAGGATGAAATTTTCGAATAGGTTTCATTTCAAGTCAAGTGAAAACGTTGATGGATTTCATAATCTCTTGACATTTTTTGAGGTATGTGATTTGAAACCTCAATGGATCACAAGAAAGGACAAATCTACTGATGTTGTAACGTCAACGGATTTGAAACCAGTAAAGTTAAAACTCAACTAATTACTTGTTAAGGGAAAATCTAGATAAGTTAAACTTCGATGAATTTCTTTATGAAGGAAAAATGTTGACGATTTTATGGAAAATGTTGACGAATTGTGTCCATTACTAATAGTTATGCAATTCCGATCTTTATGCCTTTTTTTAACTGTTCTTTAACCTCTTCGAGAGAAACTCTCCTTGTAGTTTTTAGGCTATAGAAAGGGAGTTGGTTGAAGAAAAAAGACATTTGAGTGAGTGAACAAGAGTGAATTAAAAAGGCTTAGAGCTACACCAAATTGGATTATTGCTAAACTCTACTTTGTAGATGATGGTGATTGAATCCAAGGCTCTAAAGTTCATTAAAGCTCAAAAATCATCTATGTCAAATTGGTTGTAAGCTATGGTTTGAGTTTTCCTTCTTTGTATTCATTGTACCTTGGTTTGGGTTATAATTTTAATCATTATAGGAGGTGTAAATCATTATAGGGTATGTAAGTGATTCAACTATACAACAACCTGGAGTTGTAAATCTAGAGAATAAAGAATCTATTTCACTTGTAACTTTGGGATTAAGTTGATTAGTGGAACTCAAGTTAGGTTGACTTGGAGAGTAACGTAAGTAGGATTTGCCACATCACTATAATTTCTGCATCTTTTGTTTTGTTTTAGTGGTTTAATATTTTGGTTTATTTAACACACTTCCATTAAATCTGTTTGCTTAAGTCATAGTATGGGATCAACAATATGGTTTGGTAACTTGCCAATTATTTTAGTTATATGGGAAACTTTGCTAAAATTTAGACTTGATAGGATGAGTAACAATTCTATCTAATGTGAGGTCCTCTGTTAGTACTTACCTTAAGAATAGACCTTGCATGATGATGGTAGTTTGGCTGATGTGTCAAACTTTTTTGGCAAAATTATAAAATTATAAGTATGCAAAATTAATAATTATGGAAAAAATTTTAAAAATTAAAATTAAAAAGGTGATGGAAAAATCCCTTTTTGTAATAGTAGACCTAGAAATAATTAAGCCATTTTTTCATTTTTCTTTTGTGGATTGGCAAAGAAATTCATTGATCATCTTTATCTATATATATATATTAATTTTCTTTTATGACTATCAAGAAAACATGTTTTTCACTTTTTATTATTCTATATTATAGCTCATATAAAAAATATTAAACATAATTTATAATTATTTATTTAGAAATAGTACAAAAACCATTTATGTTGTAGTTACTTCTTTGGTTATATGAGTTATTTGGATTAAGACTCTATTTGGATGCATTAAAAAGGGAACATATTAGTAATAGAATCTCTTATATATATCTTTTTAGACTGATGTTGTATCTTAACTACCATAATAATTCTATTTTTCTCATCATTACCTATATTTTTAGTTATTTTTTTTATCAAAAAGCCTACATCGATGATGTCCTCTTCTATTACACTTTTCTAATATACTTCCTTCCTAATATACTCCATCCAAATGGATCACAAAATAATTTAGTTTAGAATTTTGGGTTATTTGGGCTAGATATTTATTTCAAAATTTTTGGGTCATTCAAGTTAAAATAAATTAGTTTGGATCTAAGGTCATTTTAATTTGGGTTACCCTTAATTCAAATCAAACCATATTGCAATTTGGTTTGGGTTGAGCCCCAAATTCTTTTACCAAAAACCCCAAAAAATATCAACTCAAGCTATTTAAAATTGAGATTATTTTGGTCGCTTTGGATTAACACAAGAAATTAGGATTACTTCTCATTTGCTGTCCAATTAAAGTTTTAGACATTGTTGCATTGCGTAGCCATACTATATATATTGTCTTCACATCTAACATGATTCCAAATTATCATTATATAACTTATGATAATAATATGTTCATCTTATTTAGCATAGAAACCTTTAATATAAGGCATGATGATAATAGTATGTTGTCTAAGTCTTTTCTCTAGTTGTTTTTTCTAGTTAGGGTGTGATAAAAATAAGTCTTTCTCATGATCAAAAAGACTCAATCTCCTAATGAAAATGCTAATTCAATGCTTAAGGATGTGCATTGAAGCAAATATATAGGCCCAGTAATTAACTAAGACATATACTTATACCATACCAATTCTAAAGGTAGAATCTAGTCATTTTTAGTTGGGATGTGATAAAATTGAGTCTTACTCATGATCAAAGGTTCAGTCTCCCCATGAAAATGCTGAATCTATGCTTAAGCATGCACATTGAAGCAAAAATATAGGCCTAGTAATTGAATAAGATGTATACTTATAGTGAAACAATTCTAAAGGTAGAATCTACTCATTTTTATACGTTATGGTAGTTTATAAATCTTTATAAATTTTTTGTTTTTTTGGTATGTTTGTTAATATATTTACCTTGGGGTGTATGGCATGTAATACTTGATCTAAAATATTAATTTATATCATTTTAATATAACCCAAATTAATTAATTTATTAAAAATGTAAAAGATTTTTATAGTTAAACAAATTTGAGTAAAAATTATTTCTATATGCCCTTTATAGTAATTTATAAAGGGAAGAGTGTTTTTAGTATTTTATGGCTAAACACAGAAAAGAACACTTAAAAGTACTTTCTTCTATAATCATGTTAAATGTTAAATAACTTTTATGTTAAATGTTAAATAACTTCTTACATACAACCGATTGCAAAAGGGTAATTTTCTTAGGTGCTTATGAGTTTAGATCAAATTGCATATGATACTACATAACATTATTCTATACAAGTGTACCCCTAAGGTTTGGTCTATTTTTCATGAATACCCATAACATTATGATTCATTAACTAATAATTGTTAAATGAGTAGACAGTACTCAAATTAATGTGGATTGACAAAATACTCTAGAAAACTTATAATCCTAAAATTCAAAAAAATTATTTTTTTCATTTTTAATAAAAATAAAATAGATTTTTATTTTATTATAACTATTTTTAATTTATACTTTATTTTTAGATATTTATTTGAATTTTATATTATTATTTTTATCTTTATTAGTAATTATGAATTTTTAGGGATATTTTTTTAATTTACATCGATTTTAACATTATTTATTGACTTAATAAGTATTTCTTGATGGATTAGAATGTTAAGGGTATTCATGAAAGACAGAACAAACATTGAAGATATGCTTCACTAAGTAAAGTTACACAGTATTAGGTGCAATTTAGTGAAAACTCAAGGGCACTTATGAAAATTACCAATTTGCAAAAGCTGTACTACTAGGCCTAACGATGTTAGTTGGGACAGCGGATTGTCTTTAACCCCCTAAAGAAAAGTGGACCCCATGATTTTTATTTTATTCATCTCCATCATTAAGACATTTTAAATATGATGTAAACTGTTCACGTTAAAAATTATTTAAATCAGATGGATCTTGATAAAAAAAAAGTGTTAAGGAAGACATTATTACCACTGAAATAATTTTACAATTATAGATAAGTTATATTATGTTATATCAATGATCTAAATGACTAAATATATATTTGATAATTAGATAAATTAATAAAAATATTTTCAAAGATATAAAAATTTCTTTTTAAATTTTTAATAAATATTATAATTTCCATAATTCATATTTTTTTGATTCACCAATTTTTTTGATTTAGATAATTTTCAACGTGAACGGATTATATCATCTTTAAAATGTTTGGAACAATGGGGATAAATAAAATACAAAGCTCAAGCCCCACTTTTCACCTGGGTTACAGAGCCACGTTGTTGCCCGAGTCACAGACAATCCGTATCTTGTTAGCATTAAGTAAAAGTAAAGTTAAAGCAAATCCAAGATAATGATTAAAAGTATAAATAATAAAAAATATATAAATTTTATGGAAAATATATGCTAAATTAACCCCTAAGAAATAAAATTTTCTATGAAATTGAATTCCACTTTACTGATCAGGCCCTAAAAGTGCTTTTTTCATTAAATTTTACAATCTATCATCTAGTGCAAGATAAGATGACTTTGCACAGTCCCTTGATTTAATTAAGAAGGTTAAACCAAGCCAAGATGCATATAGGATTCAAAATTGCCTTGTCATAAATCCTTCAATTTCAGGCATGTATTGTGAAAGGTCTCTCTTTTTTACTAGTTTTAACGAGGAGAAAAAATAAAGAAAGAGAAAAGGAAAGATGTTAAAATTTAGATGCGGATCGCTCTTCTTCGATTAAATATTGACTTTATAATAAAAATGTTCATTTGAATTATCATACTATCCACATAATTTAAAATAGAATATGTTCCATTTATGTTAAAAATTATCCAAATTAGACAACCAAGTAGGCCTTGGTGAAGAAAACGAAATAAATTGAAATATTTACTTCAAATACCATGATGTATTTTTCATTTATAAAACTTCTATTATTCATTCATCTAATCAAGAAATATAAATTTAATGATTTAGATTACACATAATATGATATCAATTATTTTTAATCATCACATAATTTCAACAGTGAAACACTCTTTTCCACATTTTCACCCTTCTCGATATTTTCCTTCGCTTCGGTCCACATGTGAATATATTATATTTTAAATTATTTGGACGAGTGCGGTGATTCAAACGGACATTGCGTAGCCTACATTTCACCCCGTTTACAGGTTCAGTCTACAACCGGAGTTACTGGCAATCCGCTTCCTTAAAACTCAAACCTTGTCTCCAACCAGTCAGCCTTCCAAAGCTGCATCGGTGCCACAAACCACGGGAAAAAGAAATCCACCTTTGCGGATTTGCGCATGAACAACAATCCAACCATACACCATCTTCATTGCTTCTTGTTCTCTCGATGGAAATTATTCTGTCAAACAGCCCTTTTTGGGTTATGATCAGACATTAAGATACTGCGGATGTTGGATGGATTGGATTGGATGCTGTGAAAATATTATCAAGATTTCCACACGCTGCGGTGTAGAATAAGCTCCAAGCAGTCAAGGAGAAAAAGCTGCACCGGATTTAACGGACACGCCCAATGACTTTCGGTGAATTTAATAATCAATCAAGAAAAAGAGTCGCATGGGGAAATTTTTGACCATTGAAGGGCTCCGGTCAGAAGATTTTCCTGTTGGATTTTGCACTTTCTTTTGTAAAAAGACTACTCCTTAAAGACTAGAAATTGGCGCTTTCAAGCATGCCCAAAATTCAGGGAGGCAGTTAAGATGAGTAAGGATTGCATGCCGAATTAGCATTGGGTCGGGATCTTCTTTCCATTTATTTCTTTTTCATGTATTGCCATGTAAAAGTAAGAAACGTGGGGGCCAACACTATGGATGTCCGCGCCAGGGTGAAATTTTCTCTACCCAAAGTATTTGCAGACTTTTGTTGTGTGCTTGAATCATAATCGAAGATAATTGACCCATGAGTTTAAATATTGTATAAAAATTACATAGATTTGTAATTTAGATGTCCTATAGCAAAGGAATTAATAGCTTGTAGATCAATCTTTTGTCTTTATACATCATGGTTGTGGTCTACCAATGTACCCGTGCTCTTGAGTTTTTTAAGTAATACATGGATGAGAGTATCCCATTAAGTATAGCAGATGCTGTTAATGAGTTGATAAGCAAAAAGAAGGAGAGGAAAAGGTTAGTAAAAAATAAATTCGCTTATCCTAGAAAGCAAAAGTTGGAAGTTAATCCATCTTCCAATCGTTTAATTAGAATTTATTTCCTGGCCAATCAGTGAGATACATACAAGGGATTTTAGAAAATTTAGTGCAACTGTCACAGACTCTTTGACGTTTTCAAGGTGGGCAAAAAAATTCATGAAATGGGTGGACCATACAAAATAAAATGTTAAGAAAGTGACACTGTCCACCATTGATTTTTAGCAAGTCCCACCTTATTTTTTTCTCAAAAATTTGATACAGTGTCCACCATTGTTTTTTAGCAAGTCCCACCTTATTTTATCTCAAAATTTTGATCCTTAATTCGCTTTACTTATTTACCTTAGACAAATAGATGTCCAAGCACTTAGATATACAATCGAATGTGCTTCACTGAAAACATGATTTGAGATACTCCTAAATCAGCTTGTTTTAGAGCCTCTAATTCCAATTTTTGTTAAATTTAATCAGTAGAATGATTTTTAGTATGATGAATAGACAAGCAACCAAATAATAGTAGGGCCTACAGGTTTTTTACTATGCACTTGGACGTGAAACCGGTATGAGCCTTTAGTAGGTAAGAGTATGATTAACAATTCTAACTTGGATTTGGAATCCTGCCATAAGTTATTCACTTATGGTACGGCTATTGCACATTCTTTCTGTGGACTAAAGAAAGTAAATCATGCAGACAATGTTATCCAAATGATTTATTTGCTAAAATTAGGTTTTATTAACTAACTTATTCTAATTTACTTCCCCAAGAGTCTATGGTGTGTTCACTTATTTTAATTAAAAAATTTATGATAATTTTATATTTAATTCTTTCCTTATAGCATTTTGATTATGAAAATAATTCTATGAAACTATTGTAATTTGTAATCTTGATGTTTTGGGCTTGTTGTAATGTTTTAATCAAATTTAAGTCTACCATTACTTTTGTAATAGTTGTCTTAGTTAAGGCATTAAAAATCACCTTAATTGTAAACTTACATGGTTCATAACAAATGATACTTTCTCTTTTTATTATTAAGGTCCATCGAAGCTTCAAATCAAGGTAATTTTTGACATATTAACTAAATACATCAAGTTAATTTTTGACATATTAACTAAATA
>JAYJMB010006520.1:0-10978 GCA_036873735.1 Pouteria campechiana | reverse complement strand
TTAAATAATTCAATATTCAATATAGTTAAATCTTAGGTATTGTACCTTGGGTTGTGTTAAAATATTTTAATTTGGGTTTAAAAAAATAAGTTTAACTTAACCTCATTTAAAAAGAGTACTGGGTTAGGTTGAGGTCTTGAAAATTGGAAGCCTTTGACCTAATTTAAATTTCAACACGATTCTCTTGAATATTAAATATAAAATAGAATTTTAGAATAATTATTATTTTAAAAGGCTTTTATGGATTTTAATTACTATTCTAACCATATATATATATATTCTTTTCATTACTATCATATAAAATAAATGTAATTTTCATTTATATTCTTATATAAGTGTTAGATAATAAGATGATTAGGTAACATATATTCATCTATAGTTATTTATTATTGAATCACAATAAAAATTTTAAATTTGTTTTAGTTTTTAGTTAAGTAAAATTCAATTTAAAATGAATATAATCAATTTACTTGAAATAAATTTAAAATATAATTTTAAAACAACCCATAGCCAATCCAAATTTTTAAATTTACATTTAGAAATAAGGTTAAAGTTAGGTTCAAATTTTTAAAAATAAAGTTGGTATGTAGTTGACTCTAGCCTAACCTCGACACACATGTTTAATTGTCTAGTGATTATGTAAATGCAGGAACCACCACATTTGTGTATTAGTGGTTTAATTGTGGGCCATTTTCGGGTAATTTAGACCTTCACCCTTCCAACTATTTGGGTTCTCTTTAGACTAACTATGAATGCAAATCAAATCAAGTCACATTATACTCTATGGTTTCAACTTAGTTCTAATTCTATTTATAAAAATTCTAATTCAACCTTATTTGTAGGTTAGATTGAGTTAAAGTTAACCTAATCTAAATAAATTTTTAAAGCTTGGTTTTAATCATTAGACTTAAATTAGCAATACATTATTTTTACATATCTTTTTAGATTGATATAATATCTTAAATATAATAATAATTCTACTTTTTCTCTTTATTATATTAGGACTAACTTACTATGATATGCAAGGTGTATGACAAAGCAAGAATCAAAGTACAATGGAAAAATAGATCGAATGTACAAGTGCATAAAATGGAATGCAATGAAAGCACACAACCACATAGATAATAAGAACGCAATGAATTATAATAGTTCAGGCCTCTTTGGCACCTACTCCACTCTCCAAGGTTTCCCCAACATTAGGTTCCACTATAACCTATGGAATCACACCTCCCTTGATTTCCCAAGCTAACTAAAAACTTTACACAATTTGGTTTTCCTTTAAGCTTATTAGAACTCTTACAACATTGGTTTTTCTTTGAGCCCACTAACAAACTCATACACTAACTAGTTTCCAGAGCTTACCAGTAACTCTCTTTAGTTTTCAGAGCTAACCAGAAACTCAACACTACAAGTATAAGTATAAAATCTAGGTTAAAATCCCTCCCATATGTGGCGCATGGGAGGGGCAGCGGCATGAGGAGCATGGAACTGTGGGAGACAGGCATCAAAGGCATGAGCTGCCATGCACGCCTATCTCCACCCTTGGAAAATAAGGGGGTGAGCGAGAGAGTGGGAAGAAGAGAAGGGAAAAGAAAAGATAGGACGAGGTACTTGTAAGGCCTTGAAAATTCTAGGTACATAAATTTTAATTTTGCCTGATTTTGCCAGTTCGGAAATGAGTATATTGAGAAAATTATTATGAAAAAGTTATGAGATTGAATGGATTATTAAAATAAATATAAAGATGAAGTTCAGAGTACATTAAATTTTATTAAATAAATTATCTAAGTGAAAAAGTAAATAAATTTAAATCGGTGGAACGCCGAAGGTGTAAATACTTAAAAGGATAGATTTTTTTATGAAGAAAATTATAAAAATGGATGAAATGTCCATATTAATGTGAATATGATGAGGAGACATGTTAATCAATGATTAACAAGTGAAGCAAAATCAAAAATGCATGTAGAAGGTTGAAATATTGAGCATGCCGGTAAATTCTAGAAAATTTTGGTTTAAATCAATTTTAATTAAGAAAAATAAATTAAATTATGCAAAATATTAAATTTAATGAATGAAAAATTAATATGGGTAGCTCACATGTGTTAAAGATGAGGATTAAATGGGGTTTTAAAATTTTAAGTGAGTGCATGTGCATAGAGCATAGACTACCATAATAAAAGCATTATAAAAATCAACATTTTGCAATGCCTTCCCATCTCCCATTGTCTACACCTATCTATTCATGCCCTCCAACTTAAGTACTCCCTCTCCATCATTCCAATCTTCCATTTGGGGTAGTTTCACTTCAAGAGATTGCTAGCAAACTTTAATAGAAGTGATTGGTGGCCTTGGCATTAATTTTTGTGTGGGTTCAAGGGACGGCAGCCACCAAAAAGGTGAGAAGTGTTACTGATCAGTGGGATCCACCAAGCAATTTTGGAGATTAAGGTATGAATTTAATTAAATAGAGATGTTAGTGATTTTGATAGAACAATTTTATGCAAATCATGTTGAATTCTTATTGAATTTTTAAACCCTAAGCCACTAGGGTTTGCTAGAATTTTTGAATGGGGATTAGGGGATGTGATTAAGATATTTAAGGCATGATTAATGATTAATTAAGTCCAATCAAAAATCAAGAATTAAAACAAGTTGCTGGAAAAATGAAATTGTATGGTTATACATGTTGTTCATAGGATTTTTAGGGTTGTAAATTTGAATTTTCATCAAGATAATTAAGCCAAGTTGTAAAGGAATAATCATAGATTAATTACCCTCCTAATAAAGCACCTAATGGGCTCAAACAAATTATGAATTCAATGCAAATCAAGAGGGCAGTTAGGGTGTACATTAAATGTGTTTGAGGATAAAATTTAATGCAAAATTTTAATTAATTAGGCTGTGCTTTTGGAGAGTTACTTAAGGCCTCATTATAGGGTGTATCCTAAATTTTAGGGGCATTGCAAATTAACCAAATTGACAAAGTAAGCAGGTGTTTTATTTGAGTTCAGTTTAGATAGCTAGTTGTTTGTAATTTTAGGCACTTTTATTTAATAATTTTGGATATGTTGTATATTAATTTAAATATTTTTTTATGCCTCATGAAACCATGATTAATGCCATTAATCATCATGTGTGTTTTATATTGCGAAATCAGTGAAAAAAGATAAAAATTTTTATTAAACACGTGAATAGGATATTCAAATTAAGGCTTATCAAGTACCCCTTTTGACCTTGATTAAAATCCTATTAAATAAATTTATTTTGTAAATATAAAAATATGAGATTATATTAAATATATTGTAATAGAAATATGAAAATTTTTGTAGAAAAATTCTAACATTAATATGTCCAAAACAATTCAGAAAATAAATACCCTAAAATTCGCTGCTTCCAGAGTATCCAACTTGAAATTACACATGGTGCTAATTGTATCCAAATTTTGACCCATAAATTGTTTGATTTTAGAAAAATTTTCAACATATAAGTTTTATAACTTAAAGTTATATTTCTAACAAGATAAAAATCATTAGATTTTGAATTTATGTGAGATAGTTATAGCTAAAATAGTATAATAGTCTCTAAATCAATAAGCATTACCTTATGGGGCCCGCGAAGCAAATTATGAGATGAATTATCAAATGTTGTAAATATGAAAGTTGTATAAATTAAAATTATATACAAAATTACATAAGAATCACTTAATATAGAATTCATATGAGAGAGTTATACCCAAATTAGTAAAATTATTCCTAAAAAATAATTAACTGTAAAAGGTGTCACTTGTAGGGCCCAACGAACAAATTTAGAGGCTGAATTAGAAAAGTTGTTCAATATAAAAGTTGTAGACTTGAAGTTATCTAAATAATGAAATAAGAATGACTCAACTTGAAATTAATATGAGAAAGTTATGCATAATTTACTATAACTATGTATGGTAGTGCAAAAATGAAAACATATAAAATGCAATGTGATGCCTTAAGCTGAAAATTTAATTATTATATTTCATTATATTAATGAGAATTGCTCCTATACATGTACATATAAATAAGATGTAAGATTCATGTGATATGTGTAGGATTTTCTGACATGGAGGCGACAAGCTGAGTGTGAAAAGATGTGGATTATGGAGCGGATTATTCTTAGGTAAGTAAGCTATGCATATTTGCC
The DNA here is from genome assembly GCA_036873735.1 of Pouteria campechiana. Classification (NCBI taxonomy): domain Eukaryota; kingdom Viridiplantae; phylum Streptophyta; class Magnoliopsida; order Ericales; family Sapotaceae; genus Pouteria; species Pouteria campechiana. The sequence goes on along the minus strand of JAYJMB010006520.1, from coordinate 6,808 downwards.
TATGTGATTAGGTGGGAATAGTGATTATCCCCTAAGTGAATTGATAATATGTTTATATGTGAATATAGGGATTGATGATTGTATATGTGACTTAGATGGGATTGTAAATGTCTCATTTCTTATAGTATGCAATGTGAATATGTGTGCAAATTGGGATTCGTAAGGATCCCAAGATGCTATAATATATACACATCTTGGATTATTATGTAATACAGCGTTGTGATATTTTATGTTGATGTATAGTTTGGTCAGATAGAAGATATCTTCTACTTATAATTGCTATTGTTATTCTAGAGTATGGATGTCTGAATGAAGGGATTGTAGTTATCTCATGAATGTAAATTGTAGTATAGGCATACGTGTTATGTATATATGTGATTTGAGATATGTGATCATCCCAGAGTGTGTAATTTACTTTAGAATATACAATTAATGTTGTATTTTTCACACTATAGCATGTTTAGATATTAAATTGAGTTTGAAAATATATTATTTGATTTGGTCTTTGTTTACTTTGATGGATTGGATTTATTGAATTGATTTTATTATTGAATGTCACACAATCTACTTACGGAGTCTATTTAGACTCACCCTTGTTTTATATTTTTAGATGACAAGTCAAGCCAGAAGAAGTCGATATTAGTAAGCAAAAGATAGAAGATATGATATGTTATGCGATATTCCATGGCATGTTGTATATTATTTTGGGGTATGTACTAACCTTGATGTAGTATATATATTGCATTGGAAGGTAACGCTTGAGTGTTGTATCATTTAAATAGGATTGGAATTCCTGTAATGTATAAGTGTGTTGTAAATTAATAAAATTCATATATAATGTATATTTTATATGTATGGATATGTCATTATGTAATTGTATATGTGGATAAGTGTGGTATAATGAGAAGATATGTTTATTGTCATCATGATGCAACCGCAATTTTGGGAGGAACCTGTGAAGTGATATGATTATGGTATGGATGAATAGAGGTTTATTGAAGAGTATAAATTCTTATTTGATGATTTTTAATTGAATAGTTGTGTTATTTTGAGTGACGAATGCTTGTACTTAGGTGGACAACCCTATTTACAAGTTAGACTTTGTCTGATTTTTAATAAAAATTAGGTCAAGTAGAACATAGTATCAAAGTAACCACACCTGGAAGTGGAAAAGTTATTGTATGATTGTAGTAGATTTGCAATGTAAAATGAAGTAACATCCCAGAGAAGGTGAGGCGTTATAGTGCTGCTGTTGTGGGAAGCGTCATAATTAAGATAAGAAACTATCAGAAACCTTCGTAAGTTGTTACAGAAGCAAGTGGATAGATAGACCCCTTTCCTCTTGCAAAAATTTAGATCCATAATTTTTGTGTATACAGGTTACTTTTTACATGATTTTGAACAATAAGGATGAGTGTTTTATACAAGATTTGTGCTCAAATAGGGAACTCGACAGAAGAAAATTGTATATGCTAGAAGGATGAAAAATCAGTTGAATTTCTAAGCAAATCAAATACATTGATTTTTGAGTTATTTGTAAGGCTTGGATTATGAATCTGATCTATCTAATGTGTTTATCATATATGCATCTAGCTTTTATGTAAATTTCATGAATTTTGAATAAAAAATGATTAATAATTTTAATGTATATGTTATGTGCGTTAGAAATGCACTTTTATGTATCTCTTGTAAATGAAGAAATTTAATATGATATATTGGTCTTAAAATGACCCTTTTATGATGTATTCTAATGGGTAAGATGCATGAACTAAGGTGTGTATAAGAATTTATGGACAAAAACACAATTAGAAATAAATTTTTCATAAAATTGGTTCTACGAGAAATCACATTAGTGAATTTTAAAATTTTATATTTAATGTTGTGAATGGTTTTTGCAAGAATTGAACCATTGAATGGGTTCTTTATATATGTATTCGCTAAGGATAGTGATCTCTGGGTCAAATAATTTTATTTGAATGGTAAAAATTTATGATTTTTTTATATGATAATTTTATCATTTTTGGTCATCTGGTTTACATATGGACTACACTAAATAATCAAGATATAATATAGACATTTTTATAATCAATTTCCAAAGTTTGGAAGTTAGAAAATGTCAGAAGAAAAATATTTTTTTTTAAATCTGGACGATCAAACATTTTTGGAAAACCTCCTTAGCAGCCAAGTTGCCTGAGTTCGCCAATGGGCCAAGACCAAGCTAGAGCTCAGCTTTAGTGTCGGGATCCAATCCAGCGCCAGGTAGGCAGGCCAGAGCCCAACACAAAAACCCAATGCGGAAGCCCATCCGGTTGGCGATGGCGTGACAATGATGGATGGTGGTGGCGGTAGCATTCGGCAATAGAATCTAGTGGGCTCAGACCACTGTTGAGCCCACATAGGCTGGCAAGCCCAGGCGCGTTGGCCTAAATGAGTTCTGCCAGCGATAACTTAGACATGCCAATGCCAGCGTCTGGCGAGATTATACGAACGGTCTAGATTATTTTTGACATATCTTAATTATGTAATCTCTAATTTGGGTGATTCAATAGTCAATTTTAGGGTTTTTGGACATTCTGAATCCAATGGAATGGTCAAATTGACCGAAAGGTGATCAAATCATGAGTGATGAATGATTAGATTTATTTTGATGATTTATGGACCCCATGAACTCCAAATTGGACAATTAGGTAATTGATCTTGATGTTTTTAGATCTTTTGGACCCAATGGAAGAGTCAGATTGTCTAAAAAATGGTCAAATCATATAAGATTGAATGGTTATATTTGTTTTATCAATTTTTGGACCCCATGATCATTTATTTGAATGATTAGATAGTTGATCTTAAAGTTTTTGGTCATTTTGGACCCAATGGAAGAGTCAAATTATAAAAATAATGGTTAGATCATGCATTATTATTGGACAACTGTAAAAGAAGGGGACTTAGAGTGTGAATTGATATATAATTCATTAATCTAGACTGGTTATGGTCTAAGATAGATTTTTTTACTATCCAATAAATTACACGTGATTAATTGTGTTGCTAGTGGAGCTCGCCGATTGAGCTGCTTTCATAGTGGGTTATCTTGGATGGCTTGGAGTGCATCAGAGTCAGTGACACTGCCAGTTGAGCTCCTCAATTGAGCTATCCTACATGTGGGCTAGCCTGGGTAGCCTTGAGTGTATAACATCATATGGGATCTGCATATTGCTAGTGTAGCTGTCTTATCAAGTTGGCCTAGAATATGACATGTACCGATAGTAACACATGATGTGGATTATTTTGATACATATGCTAAATAAATCTATCTTACTTATTGAATTTATGATTTACCCCTTCTTAATTTATTTTTTTCAGAGAATGCAACACAATGAGTGCATTAGTTCATGGTGTAAGAGGTAGATGATATTGTGTGGTGTGCTATCATAGGTAACCAAATTTAGAACCTTAATCCAATTAAACTACCTGTAGTAGTGTGAATAAGGGTCGATCCCACGAGGAGTATTTAGCTTAATTTTTATGCAATGTGTACAAGAAATGCGGGTTTTGAATGTAATGAAGAAAGTGTTATAAAAGAAATCTATCAAAGGAGAAAACCTTGGTTCTAGTTAACATTCATTATCAGAATCTCATAACTGATCATGGATGCAATTATAAATCAAATCATACTTTGAATATTCACCATTAGAATTATTTTTCCTATCTCTCCTCAACATAGTTAATTAGAAACCAATGTTTTAATTAACCCTAACTACTAAATAACCCAAAAGCAATGCTAAAGGTTTAATCTAATAGCAACCTTAAAATTTATAGAGATTGGTGAAGTTAAACAACACAAGCACCAGAGGTTGTATTTAATTTAATTAAATATTCTTCCTAAGATTTAATAACTATAACAGTAGCAAATTATTAAACCCGAGTTGCTTCACAAATTACAAGGATCAAACAATTACAAATTTGATATTTAATCTAGCAATAGATTGCCATGAATAATAAACTAGTAGGTCTCCTGGCAATTAGACATAACAATCATAATCATAAATCAAAGAAGAACATTTACTACTTAAAGTATAAATCGAACAATTAAATCAAATTAGATCTCATAGTATGTTGATTCTAAGGCTTCTGTCTTCTTAAACCAAAAATAAAAGTTTAGCCACGTAGGGTCATAAAATCACAAAGAAAATAAAATAGGAAAGAGAGAAGATTCTTTGTCGAAAGCCGCCAAGAAGTCATTTCCAAACTCTAGTAAAAGAACTCTGAAAACCCTAGCAAACTACCTTTTATATAGAGTTAAAAATATGTAAAACAGTAATTTTTGTAGCTTTTTAGAAGTGAGAATGGAGTTAGGCGCCACCGGTGCTACCTTGCTATCCTACTAGGTGGTGGTGTGAAGTAGGTTGGCATTGGCGATGCCGTTCTATTGCCTCTAACCGCTTTACTCCTGTTACTTCTCCTCTGCACTTCATCCTGATTTTGATATTCTTCTTATATTTGCCCTTGATGTAGTCCTTATCTCTCAAATCTCCAAACATGAAAGTTGTAGAACTTTTTCTTATGTTTGCAGAACATTTTTAATCATCTCAATCAGAGGTCAGATGAGAGAGTTATGCCCAAAATACAAAGTGATGCTAAAGTTATCCAAAATCCTTTAATTGATTTCTTTTGCACTTAACCACTCTAATTGTCTCCTAAATCAGAATATAAGAATACTAAGTGTATAAAGAAGTCAAATAAGTATAAAATGCTAAGTATTAAGAGAATAAAATACGATATTTTGCAATCTCATCAGAGTATCATTCTAAATAATGTTAAAGACAATTTATGTCTATTGTTGTATGGGACTTGTATTGTGGAACTGACATGTATTATTATTTATTATGATTCTCTTTTTATTTGTGGTTATTTATGTGGTTGTGTATTATCTTAGATGCGATAGATCTAGGGAGAACTCACTCTTGGTTGAAAAATGACATTTATTTATGTTGTTTTTGGATCAGGCCATGACAATAAGTGTATAATAAATTGCCTCCAATCAAGCCTAAATGTACCACATTATAGTGCTTTCGTTCTCCTTTGAAATGTAAATGATGTAACTCTGAACTTCTTTTGTTCGTTGAAGCCTATTGGAGTGAATGCGCTTTGGAGATTTGAGTATCTTGTAATTAATCTCTGTTGAACTTACTCAAGAGTCTTTTACTTCTTCATTAGAACTCTTATTTATAGGTTCCAAAACTGTTTTAGCCATCGCACCTTCTTTTGGTAAGTTTTAGACTGTTTTAAGCTGTGTTTTAAACACTCCATGCAAACTGCCTCGTTTCACAGTTTCAAAGCCTTTGAAAGTTGGGTGCTCGTCAATTAACATTGCTTCACGCCTTCTAAAGATCTGACATTCCCAATCCTTCCGATGGATACAACACTTCTAGAACTTCTAAAGCCAACGTTAGATGTTTTCAAGTTTCCTTTGAGCATAGTTCTTCCCAACGGCTGTATTTCGACCTTTGAAGCTTCAGTCTCTCATATGAAGTAACTCTAAAGAACCTCTGAACCTTCTTCCTTATCTTCTAAAGCAACTTTGAAGTCGCCCTAAAGCTTGAGACTTCTTCTAAACATATTCTGAAAGTCCCTCTCAAGCTTCCTTTGGAATGTCTTCTTCTTCTAAACATTCTTCATTCTTTTGAACATCTCAAGCAACTCTGAGCATCCTCTGAAACTTCTTCATTTACTTCCAAATTCAGAGTTCTTCCTTTGAAACCTTCAGACGCTACTTTCCGAACATCTGAAGCTTCCTCTGAAGCCTTTAGAATATCCTCTGAACTTGTTTGCATCATGTCAGAAGCATCTTCTGAATCCAAAAATCTCAGCAACACATCATTAGTTAAATTTGACTCATTAACAAGTTTTGTTAATCATTAAAACAAAACTATTGAGGTCAACATATTATTTATATTTTTAATTATTTTTTCTTATTTTTATTAAAAATTCTATATTACTAATTTTATCTCTACTTATATATTTTTCTTTTTAATGTACTCCTTTCTAATCTCTACCCAACACAGCCATTAGAGTTGAAGTTGAATTCAGGTAAGTTAGGTTGGAGTTTATAACTTCAGATGACATTTTTGATACCTTCATATTTAACATATTTAATACATTAATGTGTACTAACAAACACGTTTATAAAAAATTATATAAGAAGGGGAATAAAGAATTTCAAGGAACTAACAAGCTATAAGAATGTAATTTGATAGCATTAACTTTACCTTGAAATTAAATAAATAAATAACTTCAAGGAATTTACAACCCTACCTCCAAGTTCACCTTATAGCATTAAATCTTGTTTTATAAATCTTAATTTACAATAAAAAATTCTATAAACCTTATTTTATAGTATTAAGTTAACCCTGAAATCTTATTTTGTCATCATAAGTCCGGTTACAACCAGACCAACCCGTCCCGACCCGATTTTCAAATGGGGTTGCCCTGCCGCGACCCGGACCCACCCGAGCAGCCAAAAACTGGCGCCCGGCCATTACCACGCGAATCGATACAAAATGCTGGAGACGACAAAAGCACATTCTCTTTTGCTTGAATTTCAGACCTTTTCAGTTGAATTTGCCAGGGCATAACAGCCAACCTCCATCCTTCGTCGCTATCGCCACCGTTAAACGTCTTTCATCACCTATTAATCACACGAAATCGATCTTCGAAGCCTAAAAGCAAACTTTTCTGGAAAACAGAGCCAGAAAGAATTAAAATGCTCAAATACGTAACATCAACGGCTAAGATCAACGGAAGATCACGAGGTTCG
>JAYJMB010006516.1:0-10983 GCA_036873735.1 Pouteria campechiana | reverse complement strand
TGGATGAATGGGTTGGCTGCGGACTCAGCTAGTGATTAGATTATCCTGATGATTTCTAGACATGGATTGTGATATCAACGACATTAAGCTCCTTGGGGCCCCACCCACCATATGATATAGCAATTGTATTATTTGGACTGTTTTATTCATAAGCGTTCATGCGATGTTACTCAAGGTGAAATGATCTAGGTAGCCTGATTTCACGATGAGTTTCTACACAGACGAAAATACCGAATTGCGCCCACCCATCGGCCTCGGAATCACATAAAAATCGAGCAGAGGAAGAAGATCTTGTGGCCGTGCGGCTATGTGGGGGAGGAGCGGGCGGCTGCTACAAGCATGGTGGAGGTGAAAGGGTAGCTGGGGAAGTGGATCGTCCTAGTGGATTTGGTGAGGAGGTTGAAGACGAGGAAGGAATTGGGGAAAGCGAAGCAGAGGAGGCCGCCGGAGGTAGAGATGAGATAGGGAGGAGAGGCAGGGAGGGGGAGGAAGATGGTGAGGGCTAAGGTGCAAGGCATCGTAGAGGGGGAAGAGAGGGTGAGATTGAGAATTAGGGAGGAGGAGGGAGGAGGAGGAAAGGTGGGCTTTGGTCTGGGAGAGGAAGGTCGGGTAGACGAGGAGGGAGTTGGAAGTGCTTGTTTGTGCGTGGGAAGGCCCACAACGTCTTGAGAGGGAGGAGTGGTAAGATGCGCTCTAACAAATCATAGGACAGCCTGCTCCAGATGGTGGGATCCATGGGAGCCTGCCATGCCTCTCGTCGCCTTAAGGTTGACAATGATAGATTGGAAGGAAATTTGGAATTCACTAGGGGTATTTTCGTCAGCAAACAATGGATCCCGATGTCCAGCAAAATCCAGTGAGTTCTGGGCGCCAACTCAGAAGTCGGGTGAGCATGGATTTGAGATTGTCATGAAAAGTCCGACACCAATTTGGAAATTCTTTCGTGACCCCAATCTCTTCCTCAATGCCCTAAAATGTTCTTGTTCAGAAAAAAAAAAAAAAAAAACCCATGAAAAATCCGGACCTTATCCCCTAAACAAGCATCTACTTCTTCTAATCCCATAGATTGACGCTGTCTTTCCCTTTTCAAGAACATCGGATTCACCTTCAAAGGCTGGACAAGCATTTTAGATGTTGTGGGTGTTGGAGGTAGCAACCGTCTTCTTGTCCCAACTGGTTTGAAGGCAAATTTTTGTTGCTAGATTGAAGGTGCATGGTTAGATTTTTAATAGTTGAATAGATATCTTTTACTTTTGACTTTCAATGAAAACCCCATTTAACATGCATAGATTGTCGTTTGTATGGGTTTTGGGCCCATATTTGTTGTAATTTTGGTTTCCGCTCCATTTCGGAAAAATGAAAGGGGATATGTTATTTTCACTTAGTGGGATAGTGGCAACCGCTATGACAATGCAGAATTTTCTTGAAGGTCGGCATAAATCTACCCAATCTTCACTTTCACTCCTTGTAGACCAGGTGACAGCCCTGGAAGAGTAGTTTGCAGCCGCTCGGTGCCAAATCAACAAACTTAGGGCAGTCATAGATGCCTTGACTAAATAAATTGTATAGTTTTTATATTTTTTCCTTCTATTTTTGCCTTTGTCATTGCTAATAAAAGCTTTTATTCCTTTGTTGCTTCAATGTATTTCTTGTGTATTCCTTTGTTGCTTCGATGTATTGCCTATGTATTCCTTTGTCACTTCGATGTATTCCCTGTTTATATAATGAAATTAATAAATTGTCTTTATGTTTTTAAAGCAACATGCTATTGAATGATGCTTTTATGTATTTGAATGATATTTATACTTCTGCCATTTTTAATGCGCTTGTCCAATGCATCCGTTTCCGAACACTACTGGTGCTTCCAATAGGTCAATGCTTCCACTGTTGTTCCATATTGCTTGATATACCTGGTTGCTAAGCACTTCCACAATGTACCTAGTGCTTTCCAACAAAATTGGTGCTTCCTCTATGTCTCTGACTTTCTTGACATTCTAACACTTTTGCATAAAGAGAAACACTTCTTGCTTTGATGATAACCTTCTTACTTTAAATAGGCTTCTGCCAAACTACCCTTTTTGAATTTCAAAAACTGAAATTTTCATTGTCAACTTTTGATAACTGATACATCTCTATATGGGGGGCACATTCTCTTAGCAACATTCGTTCACATGTACAAGATTTTAATGCAATGTGATAAAATAACTGCCGATTTCCTGCTTTGGTATTCTGCCTTTTTCCAACACCAGAGGTGGTCTTCATGGACAATCCTTATATAAGATGGCATTAAATCATTTTATTACTTTCTGAAAACCTTTTTCCCAAGCTTTTTTCTCCTTCTCAAGCTTTTCTATTTTCTCAAGTTCAATAATAACTATCAACAAATCCAATGCTTGCATTTCCATTAGCACCGATGAAGAGTTCCGCACCCATAGCCTACCTAGAAGTATGTCTTGGGTCCTACCTTCCCTATCTACTTTCTCTTATCACCTTCCGGAGGGTTTTGTCTCTGTTTCTTTAAATTCCCTCAGGGTGGGTTTTTACCTTTTTCATTTAAATTTCATGGCCCAACTCCTTAGGATATGTAATCTTTTCCTTGGTTAACTTGTTCCCAACAATTAGTGATACATTGTGTTGATTTGCCACTAAGTACACAATCTTTATCGTGTTCCCATTTTCTCCATGGTATGTTTTTGTCATTTTTTTCCTTTAATAAAAGCCCCAACTCTACCGGCTACTTTTATATTACTTCTTGCACTCTCTTGAGGCAATTCTTTACCCTTATCTTTGATGGAGACAACTATTGAAAACATCATGAGATGTGATCTAGCCAATGGCCATTTCCAAATCAATGAGCTACCAATATAGCTCATCTACCAGTATTGCTTCTCTTACCTAAGTCTTATGTCACAAAAAAACTTCTAATCTAATATCAATAAAAAAAACTTAAAGTTGATTATTTATCTGAGGATTCTTATAGGGGATAATTTCAAAAAGGGTACCAACTTATCCTCTTAATTCCAAAATAGGTACCAAGTTTTCAAAAATCCCAAAACGGGTACTAATTGGAGGTTTGTGTTTCCAAAATGGGTACTACCTTCAAGGAGACATTAAAAGGGATGACAAAAATTCAAAAACCCAAAAATACCCTAAAACCTTATTCTTACATTTTTTTCCCTGTCAATAAGGAAGTGCTACGCGGCTTCTTCTTCCTCCATCCAATTCATCATCTGCCTACATTTTTGTTGGAGAAGGAAGTGGCAAGAGCTTTTTTCTCCCTTCATTGGCATTTTTTCAGTATTTTTTTAGAGAGAATGTGACAAAGCTTCCTTCTCCCTTCATCGGCAGTGATTCTTTTTTTCCTCCATCGACTGTGCAAACGGTATTGTTTCCCTCCATCGGCAGCATTCCTTTTTCCTCCATCAGCTGTGAATTATATTTCCTTATATTTGGTAACAAATCTCCTAACTTATACCGATGTTGTTTTTTGATTTAGGGATTTTGCAATGTAGGTGTTTGAAAGCCTAAGAGAATTAGTGATACGATAGTAGGATTAGAAGATCTAGGTAATGAGGTGAATATGGATGCGCTTGTAGACTAATTTAGAAATAGAGATGAGGAAGTTGGAGGAATGGGCAATATGAGGCATGACACTGTAGTTAAAGATGTAGCCTGGGATCGTATAGAGGTCGAGGAAGACTCATTTACATTCGAGCCATTGTGTTCAATAGACTCTGATGGAGATGAGGAAGAGGATAATGTGGTTAAAGAAGGAGGTTATGCGGATGACTTATTGGTAGTTAGTGATCTGAAGTTAGAAGTTGGTATGATATTCACAGACAATAGTTAGTGTAGGCGGGCTATAAGAGAATATGCAATTAAGACACGATTTAATGTCAAGTTTGAGATGAAGAATTCATCAGTCTTTAAAATTTTTCTAAGATAATTGAACTCCTGGCTTTTCAACAAATTCATGTGACCATTTATATTATGATATTTCATGAGATCTTTTGAAGCCTTCTACTCATTTTTGATAAATTTACTGTAACACTATTGGTTATTCCATCTGGATGATGGTTTTGGGTGGATGTGATTGTCAGGTTCCATCGTGCTGGGCCTAGGGAGAGTATATATACTTCAAACCAGAAGAAGTAAATGCTGGAATTGCTTGTGGAGGACTCTACCCTGGTCTTAATGATGTCATTAGACAGGTTAATGTTTTAAATATGTATTATTCTGAGTGACTTCGTATTTCAATTCAGGGAAGATTGTTGTGTGTGTGCATTAAGATGATGGGGAGCATGCACATTGAAAGATAAGAAACTCCATTGAGGAAGAGAGAGAACTGCAAAACTCTGGAACCAGTCCACATACCTCCTATTAGCAATTGTGCTGTCTGCAGAAAGCCACATGCAAGAAACAACTCGACAAAAAATAATGTCTTTTTATATATAATTTGGCACTCATTTAATTTCTTCAGTATCTTTTCCTTTATTTTGAATTTTCATTTTGCTTCAAAGTTCTTTTCAGTTTATTTTCAAACAATTATTTTTTTTACACTTCTATTGGAATAACATTTTCTTTCATTTATTCAGTATTTCTCAAAGAATTATAAAGCTAGTTAAGGCTTCATCCTAATTCTTAGTCACCAATGCCCTTTAATTGCTTATACAAGACTTATAACATATGCCCATCTTTGGTTCTCGCATCCATGAAAACAGACTTCTATACTATTTCAGAGTTGTGCTTGTTGCCCTCAAAACAAATTTGTCATTTTTGTTTGAGGTTTCTGGGTTCTTATCATAAAATTTTGTGCATTTTGTAGATATTTATAACACTAGAAATATATGCAGTAAACAACATTGTGGGAATTCCATTTGGCTATCGTGGATTTACTGACAAGACCATCCATGAAATGCAAGTTTTTAATTGCTTGCATCATCAATACATTTTCCATGAACTAATGATTTTTTCTCTGAAAAAAAGATTATTGCATTATCAAATTGTATGTGCAACTTGGTTTTCAGGTCTAGTAATTGATTTTTCAAATATTCAGTTTGTGTCTTTAAACTCATTTTGATTTTCAGCTTTCTTGGAAGGTAGTTCAGAATATTCATCTAGGCGGTGGAAGCATATTAGGAGTTTCACGTGGAAATCTTACAATCGCTGAAATGGTAGACAGTATGCAGGTATTAATTGGCCTCTACCCGGATCATATTTCTGAAGACTAGAATTTCCAGTATTTAACTTGCAGCCTGTTTTAGGTTTGAAATGCTCTGAATCGATCCCTTTGTAACATGGTGTCAGGGAAGAGAAATCAACATGCCATTCATGTTGGGTGGAAATGGAAATGGTACGCATGCTGGTGCTAATGAAATACACAACGAGGTTACTTAATTTGCATCTTTTTCCATTTCTGCATTTACTTGCATTGTCATGTGATAGTTGCATAATCTTTCCACTTTTGCATTGTAATTCTTTGTTTCTTGTTTTCATTCTTATTTTATCTTTCAGTATGGAAAATCACCAAATTCTGCTAGTTTTCTGATCTTGGAATTATATTTTCTTCTAAGGTCACAGTTGGGGGCATCCCTTACTCAAAAAAAGGAAGGAATGCATATAAACTTCATTTATGATAAAAAGAGTTGTTTGACATTGTTGGTGGATCTATCTAGCAAAGTTGCACACAATTTAGCCGTGTTGGCTTCTTATGAATACGGGAGTTGATGCTTTACAAATAGCTTTATTCTTGTCATATTGTCCAGATATTTGTTTTCAGCTTGATGACCTCTTTCTTGTTGCAATCTTCAAATGGCCAACCATTTTGGTCCGCCTTCCCACTTAAAGTTTTTGCATCTTCGGGTGAATGATTTTACCAACATAAGCAATGCATTCATTGTAGACTTGGGATGGTGAGGGCATCGTGCTCAATTCATGCTCAATTCATGCCAAAAGAAATTGACATCTAGGTATTTCAAGCTATTGCTTGGCACCATTGTCCATGCAGTTGTTATGCCATCCAAGTACAAAAATATCTCTCTGGTGACCATAACTGAACTGATTTAAGCAAACAGAGTGGTCTATCTTCCTCAACACATCTTGAACATGCCTCTCTTTAAATTCATTGATGCTTTACACTCAATATTATGCACCTGGCATTCTTATGACTCTGACTGAATGTGATGCCATTTTCTTTCTGCTCTTGATCATTCAATATTATGCTTTTTGTATAATCCTCCTCACGAAGAAGAGTGAATGGATCCAGCACGTGATCATGGTGGAAACTAGTCATGGGTCCCTGCTTTCTCGAACTCATTCTACCATGTCAATTTCTTGTTTCATGTTAGCTATCATCTGCAGTGCCGTAGGAGAAGAATGAGAGTAGCTGTTGTTTGCATGCCAAAACCCTTCCGACAACGACATTCTACTGATGGACAAGACCTTCGGTTTCGACACTGCAGTGGAAGAAGCGCAGAGAGCAATAAATTCTGCCTACATTTAGGTACAGCATGGCTATGATTTAAATGGCAGCATCACCACATTTCTCCATACGTTGCTGCTAGTATAGTATCACTGTATCAGTGCATCTAAATACCAGAGGCGTCAATTTCATACCAAACCATTGCCCGTCTGCACATCCTCTGCGCTTGGCATACTTCTTGGACCGTTGCCATCTCTTACCTGCCCTGGCTCAAAAGTCTGATTGGTACACTCAACAAGGGGCCCCTTGGGTGCGTAAAACAAATAAAAATAACTTCAGAAATTTCTTTACCTTGTGAGTTTCTTTCTAACTTCTGGAAGGCCCTGTTGATTGTTGGCCTTCACTATTCCTGCAGCAAACACAAACTTGGCAGGCACAATTGATGGATAGGTTGGACGCAAACATATAGGATGAACTAACCTCCGAATAATCGAAGTGATTGCACTAATCAGTTTGGTTCCATCTCAATTTCATTACAGGCTCATAGTGCTTTTCATGGTATTGGTATTGTCAAATTAATGGGCCGAAGCAGCGGTTTCATAGCCAAGCATCCTTAGCAAGGGGACAGATTGACATATGCTTAATCCCAGAGGTACCTCCTTGAGATGGATTTGCATTTGTCGTCTCATTCACCACCTTAATTCTGACATTTGATTGCTACTGAAGCTGCCTTTTAAACTACATGGACCATGGACCCCATGGCGTTCTCAGTCATCTACGAAATCTCATTGAGACGAAGGGGTATGCTGTTGTATGTGTAGCAGAGGGAGCTGGCCAAGTATGTTAACATCTATTCTATGATCTTTATATGTCTCTCTCTCTCTCTCTCTATCCATATATATGTGGAAATAATATAGTGTAGCAAACTATGCTGAATATTTTAGTGTAGCTGGCGTAGATGTCATTTAATAGCGTAGGCATAATTTGTGCCGTAGATGGTAGCTGGAACTGAGGGAGGGAGGGAAAATGACATTTTTTGCATTTGAGATTTTGAAATTCACACACACACAAGTACAAAAGAGCCTATCCTACATCTTCCCTCTAGCGAGTAATCTTCTTGACGTAGAGAAACAGAACCCATCTCCCATATATCCCTTGGCGACCCATCTTCTCGATGTAAAGAGATGGAACCCATCTCCCGCATCTCCCGTGACAACCCATCTTCCTAACGCAGAGAGGCATGAACCCATCTCTTGCATCTCCTCTAGTGACCTATCTTCCGAATGCAAAGAAGCGTGAACCCATCTCCCAAATCTCCCTTGGCAACCCATCTTCCTAATGAATTAGCCTCCACGTGCGTTGGAAATTTGACACTATATTAACAAATCAGATTGACATCTCTTTGATTGAATTAGGGGCATAACAAAAAACTCTTCCATTCATTGACATCTCACTATTTGAGTAATAGGAAAATGATCACTTACATTTGGCTGTGGTTGCATCATGTTAGATGCTTGATTGTTGTTGATTTTGTGTGGTGCACTTTCAACTTTGGAGGAAGTTTTTGTTGATAACATCTTTTCTTGTGTGTGAGGTTGACTAAAAATTGCAAAGTTTGGATAGTCAATACAATTCAACACAAAGAGGTGTATACCAAGATGCACTTCACAAAGGCATGAATGAGATGGAATTCACGGAGGTAGAGAGTAACATGAATAGTCTCTTTTCTAAATATCAGCAATAACAAGATGCAACGACCATAGAAGAAGAATATGAGGAGGAGGAGGAGGAACTTCAGGAGATGTGAGGCAATGGTCATGGTGGCAGTAATAGTGATGTCGTTGAAAAGCTGCAATTTTCAGCTACTATTGTTTTCATTGTAGTTTTATGGAAATATGATCAAATTCTCATTTTTTTTGTTCTAAAGCATTGAAATATTTAAATGTATTACTTCAATTTATGTAGATAGTTTTAACTTAATATTTTTTGCAAATTTTGACAGGTATAATGCCCTAATAAAATTCCCCTCAGATTCCTCAACTATAATTAGCTCGGCTTGCCTCTTGATTTGCATGATGAAATTGATTAAGAAATGGATGTTGTTGCACATGCCCCTTCTGTTAGGACTTTTCTAAGTCTAGTCTTGTTTGTGTCACAGAAAGTCATTTCTAGCTTGAATTTATTTCCTCCAAACCAAACCACTTGGCATAGGATGATCATCATGTACCTCAAAACAATCCAATTTTTCACTAATGAATGGAAGTTTGTGATCTTTAGAGCAGGGATTGATCACCTCAAAATATAGGATCCATTTTGTGTTTTCTTATTTGCACCTAAATCTTTAATGGGAAAGATTGACATTTGTAATGTATCAGAGGCTTGAAGCCAGTGGTAGGAATCCCCATTTGCACTTAATTATATGTATCATCTTAACAGAAATCCGGACATGGCTACCGCAATAAGCCAAAGAACACCTAAAATCTAAGTTCAAAACTACCGAGTTCAGAACTCAAACATAACCATTGCAAAGATTCTCAAGTCTAAAATTTAATTTTGGACTCAACATGTCACTTTCGGACTTCACTTTCATGTTCGCAATTACGTTTTTGGATATATCAGTTCTTAAGTAGTTTCAGTGTTTTGATCATATCTTTCTTATATGAACCTAAAATTATGTAATTATTAGCTCGTTGGATGAATAATTTCAATGACTACAAATTTTATGTTGATTATTTTTTTTTGAATCATTCTATATATATGAGTTATTTGGCCACAAAGTGACGTCTTTTAATTCAGTTATGGTTTCAGACATGTGAAGCTCTAGAGACAATTGTATTATTTTAGATATAACTTTCTCATTTAAATTCAAAATCATGTGATTCTTATTGTATTGGAAAGATAAGAATAAAATCTACAACTTAGATGTTTAACACATTTTCCAAATCTACCTGCATAAGTATCTCGCTTCAAAGTGAAGCCTTTTGAAATTTTCAACTTCTTTTTATAGATTTTGATGTCTGAAATAGAAATCAATTCTATTAAATGCAATATTCACTTGAATGTCAAATGAAGAGATTGAGGATTTTGATTTCTTATATATTCAGGAAATGAGGAGATTGAGGATTTGATCTTTGATATATTTAGCAAATAAGGAGATTGACGATCAATGTCGCAATAGAATATCTATTGTTTGGTGATCAGATCAGAATTGAATGCTGAATTATGGATTACATTCAGCATGATTGAAGCAATAATCATTGAACCAAACCAATTGGTACATTGGTCAAAAAATATAGGCTACAAACATATCCAACTAACTAATCCTATACAATACAGGAGGATATATACCATTGCAATAAGAAATTAGGACTTTTACGTAGTTTATCATAATGTTGTTTGTGACAACCTTGTGTTTATAACTAATCCAAGCAAGCAGTGGGCAAACAAAGGTGCTTGAAAGTAAGATATTCAATGTCCACTAAGAAATCAATGTCTAAAAGACATTTAAAATAATATTTATCAATTTCCATGTTGCGTTTATATACAATTTCATCCATTTCACTTACCGAGATACAAAGGCATTTGTAATAATACTTAGTTTAACAAGGAAGACAAAAATTAATTTCATTGCTTACAATTTAAAGTACAAAATGTTTAAAAGAAGGTAATTGAAAAGGACCCACACATTCCATGGGCTCAATTCAAAGCCCTTAAAATAATTAAGCAAGGAATAATAAATTTTAAAAAGTAAAAGGTAAGTCATTATATCTCATTTACAAAGCACAAAAGAAAGCATCTCTAATGTTGCTTCTATCTTGTAAGTACACTGATTGATTGCTTAAATAATATTGTATTGCTTAAATAATATTGTCTAGAGGTGCACAATAATTATCCTATGCCAAATGGTTTGGTCTAGAGGAAATAAATTCAAACTAAAAATGACTTTCGGTGACACAAACAAGACTAGACCTATAAAAGTCGTACCAGAAGGGGAGTGTGCAACAACATCCATTTCTTAATCAATTTCATCATGCAACTCTTAATCAATTCCATCTCCCATGCTTGTATTCCAACTTTGGACCTCTAACTCACGTACGCTAATTGCCAATTTTTACTCATTGTAGGATTTGTTGGAGAGGAATACTGTATTTGGAGATATTGGTGTGCATATTGTCCAAGAGGTTAGTATAATGACCTCAGGGTTAAAGATGAATGTATAATCAATTCCTGGCATCAAAATCAATCAAACAAACAAATATTAGCATTTAACTTACTAGAAATATGAATTCCCATATTATTTGATGGAAATTGACCATGGAATAGTTTATCCTAGACAAGGAAGTATTTCAAAGGAGTTGGGGTCGCATATACATGATGCGAGCATGCCGTGCAAATGCATCAGATGCAATCCTGTACACCGTCCTCGGCCAACATGCTGTTAGTGTTCCATATCACTCTTTATCATTCTCTGTGCTTTGCAAGCTGGCTGCTTGTTCCCATGATTATTAAAATCAAAGGGGGGAGAGAGAGAGAGAGAGAGAGAGAGAGAGAGAGAGAGAGAG
>JAYJMB010006515.1:0-10985 GCA_036873735.1 Pouteria campechiana | reverse complement strand
TCAAATACATTATATGTTGATGGTTCAAACTCAACTCTATGACCTTTACCACATAATTGCCTAATTCTCAATAAGTTATGCTTGAATCCATCTGTATATTATACATTCCCTATGCATTCATTGAATAAACCATAAATTTTACTTACAACCTTAATAAAGCTTTTGTCATTGTTGTTGAATGTAACTATTCCTCCATTTATTAGTTTGAGCTTCTTAAAGAGGTTCTTGTTCCCGATCATGTGTCTTGAGCATCTGCTGTCCATGAACCAAGAAGTTCCAAATGTTTCTTTGAACTCACTTGTATTCACAAAATAAGCATTCTTTTTACCTCTTTGGTACCCAAGTAGGCAGTCCAATTGTGTTAGTAAACATGTGTGTATGAAAAGATTGTGCACAATTTCTAGGTCTCCACTTTAATCTTGCACCTTTTCCTTGTATCTTTCTTGCATAGCAATCATATACTTTGTATCCTTCTCTATTGCAAAAATGACATGGGTTGGAAATTCTGCTAGGTGCATTATATGTCACTAGTTTTTTGACCCAAGAATGTCCTATGAACCTTCTAATATTTAGACAATTCCCTCTCTCTTCTGTGAGGTTCATACCCTTGGATCATACACCAATTTTTTTATTTTCTTGTGGCTCATCACCACTTGACTGTTGACATCCAAGTCCTTTTTGCTTTTTGCCCAATTACACATAGGAACTTGGTCACTAATTCTCATAGGTTGGAGAAATTATTCAATATAATTTTTAATATTTTTATCTCTTTTTTAGGTTTCCTACTTATTTTTGCAGAGATAGATTCCTGTCTACTAGAATGACATTTACTTTGATAGTAGCGTTAAAGTGCCTCTTCTTTTGGGTGAACTTTTATCTAAGAATTTCAAACTCACTGAAGAGACAGTTATATGATTGTTGTAGCTCATCAATCTCATTGCATTTGATACAACTACTAGTAGAGCTTAAGGAATGAAAAGTGTAAGATTCATAAGAGTTTACCTTAAGCTCTAATTCATTTGTGTATTCTTCTTATTTATCTTTGGTGGAGAGTTGGCTTGTGGACTCATTCTCTGTATGATCCATGCAGCAAATTATTGTCAAGTTTCCAACTTCTTTATTGTCTCTCCCGCTTGAGCTTGTGCTTAAGGAATCTTCACATTAACATACATTCCTCTAAATTGGTTTTTTGATGGCCTCTTGAGTTGTTTTTCATTTTTGTTCTTTTCTTTTCTATTGTTTTTCTTCTTTGTTCTTTTCTTTTCTATCTTCTCTCTTGTTCAAGTTTATTCATTCTTCATTTGTACACGCTGCAATCATATGTCCAACTCCTCCACATTTATAGCATCTAGGCAAGATCTTTCTTCTTTCACTTCTTCTATTTTCATCTTTTTTGGACTATTTTTTGAAGGTGTTACCTTTGTTGCTCCTTGCAATTTTCTAGAATTTTTGGATAGCATGGCAACTTCATCTTCTGTTTGAGAGTCTCATTCACTTCTAATCTCTTTTACTACCTTGAGAGCCATTGTTTTCTTTTGTCTTACTAGCTCTTCTCTTTTACTCACGATTAGTTCATGAGACATCAGATTGATAAGGTCATCAATCTTGAGCACATTCAAGTCCCTTGCTTCTTCTATTAAATTAATTTTCTGGTTTCATGACTTTGATAATGCTCTTAGGATCTTCATTACCTGCTCAGAATTAGAAATTTTCTTTTCTAGGCCTTTTTGACCATTAGTAATTTTAGAAAAATGAGCAGACATTTCAAAGATGCTCTCTCCTTCTCTCATCTTAAAATTCTCTAAAATCTCCTATAAGAATGTTCCACTTGGTCGCTTTGACCTGGAAGGAAACTTCATAAATAGACACCAACTTGTCCTAAATATCTTTAGCAATGGTGCAAGATGACACTCTATCAAACTCAGTAGAGGATAGACTATAGAATAGCGAGTTCATGGCTTTTGCATTATTTTAAGCATTGATGGTTTCCTCCTTTGTCCATGCATTAATGTCATTTATAGGAAGGGTTATTTCTACCGCTATGGACTTCTAAGAATCTATGTTACTGGCCATAATGAACTGCTTCATCCTCAACTTCCAATAAGCAAAGTTAGATCCATCGAATAAGAGCGGTCAGGTAAAGGATTGCTCATCAACAAAGGTATGAGCAGAGGATGATGGGTTTGCCATTGGACCTCTATAATTTTTTTCATAGCCTACTTTAATACCACTTGTTGGTCTCCTAGGCTAGGCAAAAAGCTAAAAGGGAAGAGGTAAATTGGGTTATTAAAAACTTCTACTTAAACCCTTTGAAGGATTAAAGTCTCCTTTAGCAATTCAATGAAAATGATGCAAGAAATCAATAATAAAATAGAGATTTTTATAGTGATTCGAGTCAACTACTCTACTCTATTCTTCCAAGTACTCTATTCTAGTAACTTGGGTTCCACTATCTCACTATAGCAAAAATACAACTAGTTCACTTAGCGCACTTCTTGATTCTAACTCAAGGGGAGCTTAACAACTAGTGCCTCTACACTCTTTTAGATTCCATCTCTAAGTGGCATAAGTATAATGTAGCTACTATCTGTGAGACACTCTAATAGACCAGTATGACTCTTCTTAAGTCTGGTTTCCAACATCAACTCAAGGCAACACAAAAATAAATACAAAAGAATTAAATACACTTTATAAAGTATTTCACTGATTCAGCAAGGGAAGAATTGAAAGCTTTAGCATACGTAAATGAGCTTCCTAAAAGGTTGTTTTGAGCCTTAATGAATGATAACTGGAGGTTATAGCATGAAGGCTTTAAGTTGCTCTTTATGTAAATGAAATATGGAGCTCAGTAAAATGCAACAATTGTTTTTCTCATACCAGATTTACTTCTCTTATAACCAGCTTTGAATTTCAGTTGTTGGAGGTAGGTAGACTTCATTTAATGCATAAGAACATTTGAATTTTCTTCCACTGAAGTTTGTCTTCTTTTGGTTAGCTTTACAGCTATGGAAACTTGTGACGTCGTTCTTTTTAGAGATAGCAATCAAACGATTTAGATCGTCTGAAGTAAAGTATTTAGCACATGAATGCCTTCAGTATTTGAAGTCAATGTTAGTACAAAATTTATCATGGCTTTGGACTGTCTCAAAATTGAGTCGTCATCACTTCGGACGTTGTTGCTACATCTCAAGTTAAGACTTCGAAACATATGAAGAGACAAAAGGTGCTTGACGTTGTGCTTCTTCTAAAATAATTCACCACATCTGAAGTTAGTTATTCATAACATCTAAAGTGAGGTATCTACTTCCAAACTTCAATACTTCTGATGTGGGCGTGGGAACTTCATCTTAAGCTTACCTTTGTCATTACTTCATACCATCCAAAGCACGTCTTCGAACATTTGACATGGTCTTTCATTCTAAATGATAGAACAAGACCATGTAATACTTCTTTATACTCTCTGAAGTAAATATTTCAGACTTTATGAAATGATGAATGAAGTTGTTTTGAACTGGCGCCTTGGAATAGTGCTTTAGCACGTCTAGGAAACTTTTGTAACTTCTCGAGTTCTAAACTTAGTCATTTTTTTGAACGCTCCTTAGGTTTCAACACTTCTGGAGATAGCATTGTAATGTCTGAAATAGTTTCCTTATCTGAAGAACATCTAAAATACTTGCTCTAAAATGTATCAGATTCTCTATCTAGAATTTCCACCTTCTACTTTGAAGTTGTTTCTACACTTAATATCTTAATAGACTTTCATTAGTAATAAACTTAATTAAATTTTGTTTGTCCTCAAAACTATACACTTACACTAAAAAATGGGTCCTTCAAACAAAAAATGATGTAACTTGTTTTAGAATCCAAGGGGGTCTCACTACTATACATGGGGGACTATCTTGTGGGGGACCATCCATGTATACAAAGAAGCATTTTGCGCAATTTTTTCAACTTAAAGGAGCCATTAAGCAAGAAGGAAAGCTTCGATTACCCATCAGTATTTTCCAATTAAGGCCACCATACTCGAAATATACCCCATGATGATGCAATAGTCATCACATCTAATATTGATGGGTGGACTATGCATAGGGTTCTCATTGATATAGGTAGTTTAATAGACATATTGTTTATGGATGCTTCCAAATGAATGAAGTTGAGCAAGGGTAATATGAGGTCGCATTCAAGACCTCTTTTAGGATTCACTAGTGATGCAGTGAAAGTAGAAGGGGTCACTATCCTTCCTATAGCTTATGAAAATTTTGAGAAATACTATGAAGGTGAAAAGTGTTGAACCAAATGGTATATATGGCAAATAGTCAAGTTTTGATGATGAGCAACAATATATGAGTGAACACTTGTGCTACTGAAAGTTATGTTCCCAAGTATTATAGAAATAGATGTAAATGATATATAGGGAAATAACTCAAATGGAGTGGATAGTATACAAGGACTACTAGAAGCAAGATCCACTACACTAAAAAAAAGATCTAAATGTTTAGAAACAATGTGATGAGTGAATTTCAGTCACTTATATTGCACATGTTTAAGCTTAGTTATTTGCAATTCCTTATCTCTTTTAGATGATTTTCATGCTTATTTGTTGGATTTTCTAGGTGCCTTAAAGGTGGAAAAGAAGTAGAAAATGAAGAAAAAGAAGAAGCTCAAAGGATGGAGAAGAAATCAACCGCAAAGGAGCAAAAGAATCAACATAAGAGAAGGATAGTTAGTCACCCCGCCAACCCCCACTAACGCCACCGATGCCAAAATCGAAGACCACCAACCGACACTATCGGTGCCAGCCGCAGACCATGTTTTGCAGATTTTTTCCACAGTTGCTTATTTTTAAGGTTTTTAAGCAAAAAATTAGGGTTTTGAGGGGTTCTTCTCACTTTGGTTTTTGGGAGTTTTCTCTGGGGGTTTGGAGTTATTTTTCTGAAAGATTTCTCATGGAGAAGAAGAAGGGATTACAAGTAAACAAGAAGAAAAAGGGAAGATATTCTTCATTGTTATTATTTTGCCTAAGGGAGTTGCTTTATTGTCTCTTATGAACTAAATCTCCCTTTTTAGGGTAAAGATGTAGCCCTTTTTGATACTCTTTATTATGAATTGTTGGATATTATTCATGTTATATGATTTTGTTTTATTTATGATATTGTTTGCAAAGATTTAATTTATTTTATTACTTGATCACTAATATTATGAGTTAGATTATTTATCAAAGCATGGTTAAGGTACATACCATATGCTAAACTATTCTATTATAGTTCTTATGTTCTTAAACTTAATGGGTTTTCACCTCAATTATGCTATACACCATAGGTAATTGGAATAAGTGAAAGCACTTGATTTAAACCTACACACCTAATGATACTAATCTTACTTTTGAGAGAACGAACCCAAGTAAGGCATTAAGTCCAACATTCCATTAGCAAAGGGGTATCATCTTGTGGTGAAATCGGATCCCTAGACTTCTTCATCTTGTTAATCTCTTTGCATTATATTTAGCTATTTATTTATTGTTATTCTATTAAGTTTCTAAAATTTTGAAATTATATCAAACCTTATTCTAAGTCTGTTTAGTTATATATTTACTAACTAAGATTAATTAAATTGGTTCATAATTTTCTATAGGATCGACCCTGGCATTGCATACTATATTGCTATACATTTATACACTTACAAGAAATTATAATTTGAACCATCAAAATGATATTGAAACTTTGAAAAGAAGACAAGAATGCTCAGAAAAAATAGAATTGAAACTTTGAAAAGAAGCCGCAAAACATATCTAAAGCTATGACGTTCAAGCCTCAACAAGTGACCAAATAAATCTTCTACAAATAAAGTTAATATCAAATAATACCTGCCTCAGACAGATTCAAACAAATTATTCCAGATAAGTTAGATAAATTTCTCATATATAACATCTATCAGCAACATAAAGACAAAATCAGATTGCAGAAGCAGAGACAAAATGGAGCTAAACTTAGATAAATGAAGAGCTAAAGTTAATTAAGCATTTTTCTCTTATATGAATTCTATCTTGAACAAAAGAAGAACAAGGAACTCATCTATAACTTATTTCAAATGAAGTAGAAGACAAAGTAGAAGCAGCATAGTGACCACAAATGAATAACTTACTTTGTCTATCATCTTTGTCTGCAAGTTCGTCTGCCTCTTGTAACTACAAACTACTAGAAAGATGATTCATCTATACCTTTATAATTTATCTATTACTTATAGCAGACAAACCAACAGATGAATTGTTGGAAAGAGGATTCGTCTGTGCCTTGCAAATTCGCCTATAACTCTGTATAAAAAAATCAATAGACAAAGTTAATTCGTGTACTATGAAGAAGCCTTGTCTGTGATAACAAGAGTTGTTTGTTACTTATAACAGACAAACCAACAAGCAAAGCTACTTTGTCTGGTGAATAGTAAGAAGAGAACTTTGTCTGATAAACAATAAGAGAAGAACTTCGTCTGCACCTCCACAATTCATCTGTTACTTATAACAGATAAACTAGAAGATGAAGTAAAAGTTCGACAATGAACTCAGATAAATTTATAAAGATGGAGTTGTCTATTATATTATATGGATATACTCAAAGCAAATTTATCTATTACTTACAATAAACAAACTAGGACTTGATTAGACAAAGTCCTCAGACAAATTATGGTTGAATCACTATGGCACATCATGATAAATAAAAGCTACTTATACTAGACAATGCTAGCTATACTCTCCGGTCAAACTTTCACTTGAATCAGATCCTATTAAACTACAAAAAGAAATTCAAAGGAAAACAGTCTTAGCTCTAACAAAGATTACAACTCTCAGAGGCTGTGTCCCTTCAAGCTTAATGAGTATCTTTCCAGAAGAATGAAAAAGTCAGTTATGCAGAAAGTCTTCATCTAGTGTTTTGCCAAAATCAAAAAATGCATCTTCTTCAAGGACAACGTTGTATGCTTTTTAGCTAGAATGAGTTTATCAAGAAAACAGCTTTTAAATGGGAGAAAATTTAGAATGGTTTTCAACATTCAATGGAATCCATCTACCTTCAATGGGCAAAAATTCCTAGAGTAGTATAAAGGTAGTGCAATGTCAATGAAGAAGGTTGAAGAAGCTAAGAGAAAAATAAAAAAGAGAAAAAGAGCTTAAATGAGTAACCTCTCTCAATTAAACAATGCTTCCTCCAAGATAATCAGTCTCCATTATGCTGATAGATTATAAGCCTCAAAGATCTATTTTAATCATATTTCTGGAGTATTGATATCCAATTTGCTTCAACAAGTAATCATTATATATGTGCTTAAACTCTATATAAATCAGCCTAGTAAAGAGGTAAAGTAATGTACAAATTGAGTGTTGTTAACCAGCCATATGAGTTGGTGGTGAGCTCAGGGAAACCACTATGTTTACACCCTAGAACTAGAATCCAAAAGAATGCTGGGAGCACTATGTTTATGGCCCCTAGAGCTGGAATCCATAAGAGTACTGGGAACACTGCTTACGCCCCCTAGAGCTGTAATCTAGAAGAGTGTTAGGAGCACTAATGTATTCCATTATAATTGATAGTGGAACCCAAGGTACAATGAGTGTGTTCTTGGAAGAGTGGATGTAGGGATGGAGTACCCAAACCACTATAAAAATTGTTGTATGTATTATCTGCTTGATTGCTTTACTTTGCATGTTATTGTCCTATTATTACATCACACATATCATTACGCATACACACGATAACTTGCCGAAAAAGAGAACAACTAAGGAAAGTTAAATCTGTATGTGGAGCAGACATCATGATTGAACTAACATCTATGAAATTCTCATATGTATTACAAAATCATTTCTGCTCAGCACATTAATTTTTATTTGACCATAATTCTTATATGCTCAATTCACCTCTCCCATCTTGAAATGAAGTAAGAGGTTAGAATCTCCCAGTATGTAAACGGTTAAAGTTCCAAGGATGGGAAGACATTTTTGGACATCAAGACCTTACCTATCATAGACTATTGCAAATTCTCATAAGTAATTATGACACTAGCACTAAGAAATCTTGGATAGGAAAGGTGGAGATAGTCTTAAGCTCAAATAGCATAAGGGCCAAGTTCAACTTGCAATAGGTAGAAGAAGAAATTGATTGGCTAGAGATCTAAGCTCAATTATTTTTAGTAGTAAATGAGATAATTGGAGAAAAAGAGGTTTACTTGCACGCAAAATACTTAGACTTAAATCTGAAGCTAGCTCACAATTTCATCTTAAATAATATTTATCTTAAGATAGGCAGCACAAATCAAGTCCTAGAAAAGTATGGCAAGATTTTGTGAGCTTTGAAGAAGGAAAAGATGATAGACTTAAGACAAATAATATCTGACCATCTCTATATGGTCAAGACCAATTCAAAACTAAATCGACCTTATGGCATGTTGTTCACCAAGTTCACACGAGACTACAAGATATATGTTAAGGATGAATTTGGGGAACAAGTTAAGAAAAAAGATATCATTGGGAAATAAACTATAAAAGGAATGGGTTTCAAGCTTACAATTGATGGTTGAGTAAGTGAAAAAGAGAAGAAGAAAAATATGATGATGATGATGATGATGATGATGATGATGTGATGATGAAGCAATTAAAAGAGAAGAAGAAAATCAAGAAAGAAGAGAACAAGAGGAGGAGGAAAGTGGAATTCAAGGAATAAGAAAATAGAACCGACTACCAAACTTGCACTCTCCATTTCCCAACTTATTTCTTCACCCAAACCTAGAACTACCCATTCCTCACCCCCATCTAGACCCAAACCAAGCCAAACTTCCTAGCCTTTCATCCCTTACCTAGATTCCCTTAGAACCTTCTTAGCCAACCAATTTCACAACCACTTGAACCCAATTATAGTATACTTGAAAATTGTAAAACATAAATGGTGTCTAGTATGTCCCTTCTCTCCCATAACGTGGATAAATTTGAGGAGATTATCAATCTAAAACTTGACACGCTACTCTCCTTAATAAAGTCTACTCAACCACAGCCAAACCAAACCTACCCAAAAGCCATGCCCTCTCCTCATTCCTCATCTACTAAAAGCTATTGATGATCTCATAATAGATCATTTTTTATTGCCTAAATTCACATATGTTTTGGATCTTCTTTTGATGTAAATGTAGTGGATTCCAATAAATCTACACTTAATTTGGTTATTTACTTGATAAGTAAATTTTATATTAATTTATTATATTTATTTATAGATAATTAAGCACAAAATATGTAATACATCAAGTTGGAGAAAGGAGCAAAGCAATGGAGTTTGGATGATGAACAAGTGGCTTAAAAATGAAGATTATAAGTTGAAGAAGCTAAATGTGAAAACAAAGCACCATTTTGACACCATTTTTGGTACCAATTGAGAAAGATTCAGCTCAAGTGTTCAAGATATACATTTTACCTCTTGAAGTTATCTATCCAAAAAATCAAAAATCATAGGATTTGGATTTTAAACATGGAAGTTATGGCCAAAATAGTATATTTATCTTAGACTTCAATTCTGCTGATAGAAATTTTGGATGATAGAAGGCATCACATTAAGGGCCCACTACTCATATAATATGGATGATTCAGATAAATTGATCAATATAAAATTTGTAGCCCTTGAAATTATCTGTCCAATGTAAAAAGAATCATGCAATTCTAAGTTCTTATGAAGAATAGTCAAAATAGTGTGAGTATCTCTGGCCAACTAGCAAGCAGATGCCACCGGTGCCAACGGCAGCCGTAAGTTTGTGTATTTTATGCTAAGTGCATTGCTGGGCATATCTAGGGGTAGCTAGGGTTTTTAAGGAGAAAATTTAGGATTTTTTAGGGAACTTTTCACTTCCATTTTAAGGGTTTTTTGGAGGCTCTTTTGGAGGCAAGGAGAAGAAGAGTTTTGCAAGAGAAGAGAAGCAAGGGAGCAAGAGAGGAGATCAAGTTCTACAAAATTCCATATTTATGAAGGGAGTTCCTTCTTCTTTTTATTCCATGAACTAGTTTTTCTTTCTAGGGTGAAGATGTAACCATTTTTTATACTCTTTGTTATGGATTATTAGATATTTTTAATGTTATATGATCTTGTTTCATTCATGATATTATTTATAATGATTTAACCTATTTTATTGCTTGATCATGAATATTATAACTTAGATTAATTATCAAAACATGGTAAAGGTAAACAGTATATGCTAAACCATGAGCTCTCTTGAATGAGAAGGATAGATGGTTAAGATAGATACCATATGCTAAACCATATTATTTTGGTTCTTATATTTTTGAGCTTAATGGGTTTTCACCTCAATTATGCTACACACCATAGGTAATTGGAACAAATGAAAATACTTGATTTAAACCCACACACCTAACGGTAATAATCTTACTTTTGAAAGAATGAATCCAAGTGAGGCATTGAATACAACAATTCCATTGGCAAATGGGTATCATTTTATGGTGAAATCGAATCCCTAAACTTCTTCATCTTGATAATCTCTCTGCATTATATTTAACCATTGATTTACTTTCATTCCATTAAAGTTATAAATTCTAAAATTACACCAATCATTACTCATATTCATATAGTTATAAATATATTCTTTTAAGGTTAAGATAGTTCAGTAACTAAAATTAATTAAGTTAGTTTGACCATTCTCTGGAAGATCGACCTTTACATTGTACACTATATTGTTATACGTCCGTACACTTGAAATTATAATTTGATCCATCACCTATCCCATTCTAGACCGACCAGCAAAAATCCCATCTCCCATTAGACTTGAACTTACAACCCTTGCCTCTCAACCTAAAGCCCAATCTACTTCCAAACCTAGACCATGTACACCTTAATGGCTAACTCATACTTCTTCATGGGATTCTATTGCCACACATTTCATCAAAACACCACCCAAGTCCAAACCCACATAACCCTCACCACCAAAACACCCTCAACCAAGCCCTC
>JAYJMB010006513.1:0-10986 GCA_036873735.1 Pouteria campechiana | reverse complement strand
GAACCCTCAAGCTCCTTGATGATCTTTGGGAAGACTTGGTCTTTGAGTAACTCTTTGTAGCACACAAGATCTCCCTTGAATATATGGAAGAAGTAGGCCTTGAATTAATATAGAGAAAAATGAATTTCTTCAATGATATTTGAAGTTTAAAGCTCTCGGCCTAGGGATGCAAAGATTTGTGGAAGGTATCAAGCTCAATCCCTTTGCTTCTTCAACCTTGAATCGTCACTTAGCTTTCCTTTAAATAGAACTTCAAAAATATGCTCGTTGGAAAGAGTAGGAAGCATTTTTGAGGCCTGCAATGTTTGAATTTTCAAACTTTGGAAGTTAGCTGGCGGTAGTGGCAGGCGGCTGTGTCAAGCGATTGTTGGCTAAGTGATACGGCAGGCAGTTGCTCCATGTAAATGTGGTCAGATATCTACAAAAACTCCCGCATCCAACTTATTGTCCACTTGCAAGCAGCTCAGCCCAAGCGCTTGTGCACCAAGCACTTTCTTCGAACGAAGTTCTTTCTCATAGATGCTTATTTTGGATGAATTACTTTGTCCATGGATGGCAGGTGGTATCCATAAGTGGCTGTGGTAAGCGATTGAGGTCCTGCACTTAACATTTCTGCACTTTACCACTTGTGAAACTTGGAAATTATTCATCTTAAATCAAAACACATTTATCCACATATAATTTACATAAATTAGAGTATGGATAAATCATTTAAGCATAGTTATTCATGTAAAGAATATCTTCTATGAAGCACACTTATCAAAATATGTTTATTCACGCATGATTTTCACAAGTTGTAGAACATGGATAAATCACATATTGTATTTTTCAATAAAAGCTTAAAGTGATAACCCCATGAAGCACATGACATGCCTATGATCCAACATATAATAAATAAGATTAATGCACTATGGATCATAATGAATTCTTCATTCTCTAAAGCATATGATAACTACATGAAGCAAATGGCATCTATGATAAACAAGGTTAATGCACTATGGATCATAATGGATTCTTCATTCTCTAAAATAATTTATGTAATATGCTTGCATACAAATGGTTGCAATAGTGATTATTCATGCCAAGCATATTTGTCTTCATTTCTGGCTTCCTAGACTAAAATCATCATTAGCATAGATTAGGTTAGAAATAAGTTTTGTTGTTATCAAAATCATATACAATAATCCTAATATTTTCCCCCCTTTTGACGATGACAAAACTTAAAGACTTGTGACGATTAAGAACATGCTAATGAGACATTTTGCAAACCTTTATCAGATTGGAATTTATGAGCCTATGGAGTTTGATAGCTTATTATCATGACATTTAGATAGTTTCTTTTACTGAAGTATAAGCCTATGGGGTTTAATAGTTTATTATCATGATGGTATATAATTTCTTTACTAAATTATAAGTCATGATATCATGATATAAAACAAGACTTTCTCAATTCTTCTCCCCTTTTTTGTCAACATCCAAAAAGGGTCAGTAAATAAGGAAAGGGGTTTTGCAATCGTAATCAGAAGATAAAACTCCCCCTATCTTGCTAAGTTTTTAAAAGGATACAAATATGAAGGAGCATGTCTGCCATTGGTTTAATCCATCTCAAGCATAATGATGATCATGAAATAGAATATATTCATTTATATTATGTGCATCATTCAAATAAATCTCAATGAAAACTTATCAATCAACAAAGGCAAGGATTTAGAAAAAGATGTTGTGGATCTATCCCTTGATGATACAAACTATTTGATGCATAATGACAACTACCATTTAAACTTTAAAATCGATAGTTATCATGATCATGCACGATGAACACAAGATTGATTTAGATATTTTCACAAATATACTTTGGATACCATGGATAGAATTTGTTTTCATCAACATTTAAAGTGCCAAAGTCTGATGCTTTTCAAGTTCTTCTAGAAATTGTTGCCATGAACATAAAATGGAAGGCGTTTTCATTAATAAGTAGAATACAGATATATTAAGAGGCAACACTCAATCATTATGGGATTTTGTATTTAAAAATGTAAGCAAGTGTCAAGCATTCATCATTGCATTCATCAAAATCATAACAGATAAATATTGATTCGTGAATAGCTATTTCAATCCTTATAAAGGAACTATGAAACAATTGTTAAAGAACATTTAAACTTCATCATGTAAACAATTGTTAATCATCTACAAAATTTCAACACTTCAACCTTGTAAAGAAATTTTCAAAACACACAATGTTTTCATTAACATTTTGTTCCCCCAAAAACATACAATCTCAAAAATAATTTGAAGTCTAGACATGAGGATCCATAGAAGACATAGGTGAAGCAAACTCCCCTTGAGTAGCATCTTGAGTAAAAATAAGCTCCTCTATTGGAAAAGTTGGTTCTAGATCATCTTGGGTATCATGGACTTGAATAGTAGATGAAGTAGGGTCAACTCTATGTGTAGACTGAGTTGTTCCATAATGTGAGAGAAGAATGTCTATCTTCTTTGTTGTTTCTTCCTGTATTCTCTTCAAATCACTTAATTCTTCTTTTAAATCTTTTCTTAATTCTCCTACCTCCATTCTCAATTCCTTCACTTCTAAAGATAGCAATGCATATGCAAATGATCTGGGAATGATGACTTTAGGTGAGGTCCTAGGAGGTGAAGGCTATCTGTCTGCAATGGGACTGTCCATGTTATCTGGCTGTTCCTCTTCACCCATTTTCTCCACTTCTTCTTCCTCATGGAATGGTGGTTCTTCTTCAATCTTGTTGTCTTCTTCCAATTCTCCCTCATTCTTTTCATCCATCTATGCCACATAGTCTGCAATTTCAATTCTCATTCTCTTCTACCTAGTCCTTTTTGAGAGATGACATATGCAGACTAGATTCTCCATTTAGAGGAACATGGAAATGCTCAAAGATCCAAGTTAGCCACACTCCATATGGAACGATATGATCTTTTTGCTATGGCATGTATTCAAATGCAGTGAACATTAGTTTTGGCAAGCTAACTTTTTGATAATTGTATATTTTCCACAATACTTTGGCTTCCATTACTATCACCCTCTTTGTTCCTCCAAGCTTAGGTCTAAACATGTTTTCTAATACTTTTCTTAGCATCGTAAGCTCAATGATTAAGTCCTTTGTCCTCATGTATGTAGGAGCAGATGTGTAAACTGTGCCTGTGGACAGATTATTGAAATTTTCTTCTTTCTTCAATTCATCATCATCTTCCATGGCTAACACTTTTAGAATTTCTCTAAGGTGTTCTTCAGATGATAAATCATATGTTCCCAGGCTAATTTCCACACCTTTCAAATAAGAGTTCGGTTTCTAATTGAAATAGAAAATGAGAACCAGCTCTTTGTATATGGGTTCCTCATATTCTATCAACTCGGTCCATCCTTGATAATTCAACATAGATCAAATATTAGATTTGTATTTATCAAGGAAATTAAAATCTATCTTGTTTTGAACATAGACTGGTCTTCCAAGCATTAAGGTATCAAATTTAAACTTCCTATCCTCACTGCTAAAGTAATATGCAGGTAAATCTGTTGGTTCAAATTTGGCAATAGAAACCTTTCTTCCATCAACTTCAGCTAGCAGAGTACTTAGATCAAACCTCCTTCTTCCTTCTTCACTTCTATCTACATTTTCTTCTTCTTCAACATTCATATCTGGATGGGAAGAGGGAATACCTTGGATTCTTGAATATTGTCTTCTCCTATATGAGGTTTCAGCTCTAGAACTGGATGCTTAGGCTATGCAAGTTTCTCCTCGAGTTATAGGTCATTTGATCCCTTTCTAGATTTTGGAGACTACAACTTTGGGAGCCATTGAGATGTGGGGATTAAATGAAAAGGAGAGAAACTTACAAAAATGACTTCTATGGATGATGGGAAATCTTAGGCACAACCTATTTTAGGTCACAGGAGGTTGAAAGGTGGGAGGCAGATGAAGTTAAGCTCGAATCGACGTGCCATATTTAAGCCCTTCAAAACAAAAGGCAATTGTGATTGCAAGTGCTTGGGGATGCGAGCGGCTGAGGTCCAAGCAACAACATTCCCATAAACACATAATCCTAAATATTATGAAGTTCTAACATCCGGCCTATTCTACCAATGAAACTTATACAATGAAAGTGCCTCTTACTTGGGTTGTTTGTGTACATAAATAAATATCAACTAATAAATGATGTAACAATGAAAATAATAAATTCAAACTCGTTAATGTTTAATGTAGATATAACTTTGAATATGTTGTTCAGAGTTTAGCATAGATGGAGTTGAATGCTTCAAAGAAAAACTTTGAAGTCTCATAAATGCTCGTGCTTAATCTTTCAACTACTTACTCTTCCAGAGCTTTGAATCTTCTTTTTATACTCGTGGAAAAGCTCTTAGCCATTAATGGTTACTTCTAACAATTTTTAGACCATTTTTTATTATGTTTTCTACACTCAACATAATCTACCTTATAAGTGTGCTTCAAAACTTTTGAAGTTAAACTTCAGATCTTTTGAAGGTTGGGTGCCTTATCAATTACCATTGCTGCATTTAATTTCAGATCTTCGGAAGCTCTCTTTCAAATCTTGTGAACTTCAGCTTGGCCTGCAGTTCATTCCAGTGGTGCACTTCAAACCATCTGAAGTTAGTTACTTAACCTCAAAAGTTCCTTCTGGCTACTGACTATTCCAACAACTATATTTTCTCTTCTAAAGCCTATGTTCATCATTTGAAGCATGCTCTAAAGAGACTTCCTTGCTTCTAAGTGAACTCTGATTGTTCCTTCTAACTTCTAAAGCATGGAAATCTTTGTTTGAAATTATTCTAAAGCTTTTAGACATAGCTTTCATACTTTCTGACATCTTTAACATCTTCTAAACTTAACTTTTGAATTTCTCAAACTTGAAGTTTACCTCTGAAGCTAAAGCATCCTTGTAAGATACTTAGGAGCTTTTAGATGTAGCTTTTGTGCTTTCATACTTGAGTTTCAGATCTTTAGAAGACTTCATTATATTCTAAACTTGTTCTATTTTATTTCACAAGATTTCAGATGGACTGGAACACATCTAGAATCAAGAGAATCAAGTTCAGATTATGAGGAAGCAATTAGAGGATCTGGACACAAAGTCTGAATGCACAAATATAATTTTAGAAGATGTAGTAACATTCAAAAGATCTGAAAATCACATTTTGAAGCTTTAGAGGAAGTTCAGAGGTAGACCATTATGTTTCAGAGTTCAAAAGAATTAATTTGAAGTTAGTTTGGGAGCAAGATACATTTTAGAGTTGCTATAGATGGTGAACATGAGCTTCAGAGGGAACCTCAAATCTCAAAATATGTTCAAAGGTGAGTTTCAGAACATATTGAGCCATTAAAGGATCTAAAGATCAAGTCAAAACAACTTCAGAGTATATTTAGAGGAGAACTCTATGTTTCAAAGTCAACAAGATTAATACAAGTTGACATAGCCTCCTAAGAAGAACTTCATAATGTGTTTAGAGGTGTTTCAGAGGTGAAATGATAGTCATTAGTATATCAGCATGCAAAAGAAATACCATGAGCGTTAAAGATAAACTTCAAAGCATCTATCAGTTAAGGTCAGAGGCTCTTAAGAACAAAGAAGAGTAGACACACGCTGCTTTAAATGTTTAGAAATTAACTTCAAATGTGCTAAAGCATCTCTATAATGCACAACATATGGTCTGAAGCATGAAGGCACGACATTGAAGGATTAACGTCACCTCAAATGTTTGAAAGATTCACTTAAGATGTGCTGAAGTATGGTTATAATGCATCTCTAAAGAAACAAGTTAGATATGTTCACAAACAGCTCAAAATTTCTAAGTCCTTGACCTTGAAAGGTTCTGAATTATTACTTCAGAGTCTCTGAAGTAATGGAGAACACTCAACATTTTAGAAATTCCAAAGGAGCACCCAACTATGTAGAACCTTGACCTTCTAGGTTTTGGAATTTTATTCCAAAGGGTTTGAAATGATGGCAACACTTCAAAAAATCTAGACAAATGCAGTGGACTACCATAGCCTCCTATGGTACCACTTGCCAATGGATAGAGACATGAGTTTGGAGGAAAATCCAAGATCCGACTGCAGTAAGTTCATCATTGAGGAGAATATAAAATATCATATTTTATTCCCTTAATACTTAATCCTTTACACTTATTTGAATCTTATATGCACCCCTTTTACACTTATTTGACTCTTATATGCACTCATTATTCTTATATTTGATTTAGGAGATAATTGGAGTGGTTACGTGCAAAAAGAAGTCAATTGAAGGATTTTAGAC
This sequence comes from Pouteria campechiana, assembly GCA_036873735.1. Classification (NCBI taxonomy): domain Eukaryota; kingdom Viridiplantae; phylum Streptophyta; class Magnoliopsida; order Ericales; family Sapotaceae; genus Pouteria; species Pouteria campechiana. Next base: position 4,680 of record JAYJMB010006513.1, on the reverse strand, counting down.
AATTTCAACATCACTCCGTATTTTGGGCATAAATCTCTCATCCAATCTCCAATTGAGATGATTAAAGATGTTCTAGAAACAAAAAAAAATTTCTACAACTTTAATGTTTGGAGTTCTAAGAGATAAAGACTACATCAAGGACAACTAAGCAGAGAAATTATCAAAACGTGTCAAAAAGGAGCTGAAGATTACACATGGTATCACTTGTGTACCAATTTTTCCATATTTAGAGGATTATTTGGAAAAACTAATAAACATCAAAGTTTTAGATCTCAAATTATCTAACCAATTCAAGAATAATCATGCAATTATGAGTTAAAATTAGGAAGTTATGGTCAAAATAGTTGATGCATGTTTGGCATACGGTAAACCGGCACCGTCGATACCTACTCATAATCAACACTACCGCACCAAATAGCAAGGTGGCGACAATGCCAATTCGGCACTGATGGAGCTAGTAGCTAATCAAAATTTTTTATTTTCAAAATTTTTTTGGATTTTTGCATATTTTGGCGCTATTTTAAATAGCAGTTTCCAACAGTTTTTGAGAGTTCTTTTGCTGGGGTTTGGAGAGGACTTCTTGGTGGCTTTCGACAGAGAATTTTCTCTCTTCTCTCTTTTATTTTATTTTCTTTATGATTTCATGGTCCTAAGTGGCTAAACTTTTATTCTTGGTTTAAGGAGACAAAAGCCTCAAGATCTTTATAATGTGAGTTTGAATTTGTTTTAATTATTCAATTTATACTTTGAGTAATGAATGTTCTTCTTTATTCATGATTATGAATGTTATGTTTAATTTCTAGGAGATCTACTAGTTTATTATTCATTACAATCCATTGCTTCTTTGAAACTTAGACCTTTGAATAAGACTGGTGTTATGATTCAATTAGCTGATAGATCTAATGTATATCCGAAAGGTGTAGTTGAAAATGTTCTGATGCAAGTCAATGATTTAGTCTTCCCTGCTGATTTTTATGTGCTAGATATCAAGAATGGTAATCAAACTACTCTTATTCTATTAGGAAGACCCTTCTTAATGACATCCAAGACTAATATAGATGTTCACAGTGGCACACTTACCATGGAATTTAATGGTGAAATTGTTAGATTTAACATTTATGATGCCATGAAATATCCTGATGATGATGATCCTATTTACTCCATTGATGTGATTAATTCTTATGTACAAGAAGTTTTTCAACTTGATGGAAAAGATGATTTGGAAATTGCCATTATTAAACATCTTGAGAAGATGAATGAGGTGTTACCTTTGAGTACTGATTTGCAGGAAACTATTGTAACATTGGATGACTTTCCAAAGTTACCTAAATCAGGTAATGATCCTTTTATTGAGTTACCAGTTTCTAACAAGAGCCTTTTACCATCTATTTTGCAGGCATCCAGTCCAGATTTGAAGCTTCTTCCCAATCACCTTAAGTATGTGTTCCTTGAAGATGGAGAAACCTTGCTTGTGATCATCTCCAATAAACTTAGTGCATTATAAGAAGAAAGGTTTGTGCACGTTCTAAAGAAGCATAAGAGGGCTATTGGTTGGATAATGAAAGATATTAAAGGAATTGACCCATTTACATGCATGCTTTGTTATTTCAAGTTTGCAATTGCTCCAGATTGAAGAAAGATGCAGTAAGTCAATCCAACGACTATAAATAAAAGTGCTGCTTGGGAGGCAACCCAAGGGGAGTTTGTGTTTCTTTTTCTTATTTCCTTCTTATTTCTACTTTTATATTATGGTTATTTTTGTATCTTCTTTTCATTTGACCTTACATTAGAGATAATTTAAGTTTTAAGTGTGGGGAGGGAATTTAGATTTAGGTTTAGATTGTGTTTTTGTTTTTACTTTTGCTTTTATTTTTGAAAAAAGTTTTGAGAGAGTTAGTTTTACACTTTGTTTTGGTTGTTTCCTCTGATTTGATGTTGAGGATGCCATGAGTAAGATTTAACTAAGCTTGAAAATTTTATGACATGATTGATTAAGTAATATTCCAATTTGCAATTGTTTGATTTAGTTATTTTCTTTAAGAATGGTGATGGCTAAATTTCATAGATAAAAGTTGGTAAGATTTTGAGCCTTTAGACTGAGACATTCACATCAGTCTCATCCTTTTTCTCATAAGAGATATTCTTTCATTTGTTTCTATAGAACTTGCCTTGATTCTCTTTGAGATCAAAGTGATACATGCATGAATGAACATGATTAAGGCCTTCTTTGTTATGAGCTACATAAGCCAAATAGCCTATCCTTGTGATTAAGTTTTCCTCTTTTTGAGCCCCTTTGAGCTTTATAGACTTTTATTGGGAACCTATGTTACAAGCTTAAAATTCAGAAAAGTAATATCTTTACCCTAGCCATAGAGCTAGTGGAGCATGGGTTATCATTGTGCTATGTATAGGTGTGCAAAGAAGTAAAGTGTGAGGGTGTCAAAATTTGTGGTATAGCTATGATTGATGAAATGGAACAGATTGTTGTTCTCAAAATTGTAAAAAAAATTAAAATAAAAAAGATGAATGAAAAAGAAAAAGAAAAAGTGAATATCAAAATTCTAAGGTAAGGGATTTGTTTATACATCATGTATTCAAAGGCCAAAGATGCTGAAGAAAATAAGTGATTTTACATGTCTTATATATTTGAGCATGAGTTGATTTATTTATACTTCATTAGTTTCAATGACTTCCGAGCTACATCTCCAAATATTTCTCACCTTTACCCTAAACCTCATTACAACTCATGAAAAGTTCTTATGATTCATGATATGCATGTGATCATAGTGATGGAGAATGAGAAGATGTGTAAGCTTATGGTAGATCATTTTCATTGAAGTGATTTTGAGCAGAACATATACACTTCAAACAAATGTGAGTAGAGTGTTCATTTCCGTGAGGGTTCTACTATTGTGTTTAATTCATCTTCAAGAGAGAATGCTTACTTAATGATTGTAAGTTGTGTAATAATGAGTTGTTAATGATGTGTTATGTGTTTTAAAGAGTTTTGGTTGTTCTTATTAATGATAATTACAACCTTGATATTCTTTTAGGGGAGAGCGAATTTGAGTTTTGCCTGAGAACGAGCAAAAGTTAAGTGTGGGGGAATTTGATGAGAATACAAAATGTCATATTTTATTCCATTAATACTTAATTTTTTACACTTATTTGACTCCTATATGTACTCATTATTCTTATATTTTGATTTAGGAGACAATTGGAGTGGTTACGTGCAAAAAGAAGTCAATTTAAGGATTTTAGACAATTTCAGCATCACTCCATATTTTGGGCATAAATTTCTCATCCGACCTCTGATTGAGATGATTAAAGATGTTTTGAAAATGCATGAAAAATTTCTACAACTTTCATGTTTGGAGTTCTAAGAGATAAAGACTAATCAAGGACAACTGAGCAAAGGAAGTATCAAAATATATCAAAAAGGAGCTGAAGATTACATATGGTATCACTTATGTACCAATTTTGCCATACTTAGAGGATTATTTGAAATATTAATCACATCAAAGTTATATATCTCAAAGTTATCTAGCCAATGCAAGAATAATCATGCAATTTTGAGTTAAAATGAGGAAGTTATGGTCGAAACAATGGATGCATGTTTGGCAGACAACAAACTAGCACCGTTGGCACCTACGCATAATCAACCCCACCCCACCAAACAGCAAGGTGGCGCCGGCAGCACCAGTGGCTGATCAAAATTTTTATTTTTCAATTTTTTTAGATTTTTGCATTTTTTGGCTCTATTTTAAATAGCAGTTTCCTAGGGCTTTTGAGGGTTCTTTTGCTAGGGTTTGGAGAGGACTTCTTGGAGGCTTTTGATAGAGAATTTTCTCTCCTCTATTTTATTTTATTTTCTTTTTGATTTCATGGTTCTACGTGGCTAAATGTTTATTCTTGGTTTAAGGAGACAGAAGCCTCAGGATCTATATACTGTGAGATCTAATTTATTTTAATTGTTCAATTTATACTTTGAGTATTGAATGTTCTTCTTTATTCATGATTATGATTATTATGTTTAATTGCTAGGAGATCTACTAGTTTATTTATATAAAGCTTTGTCTGAATTTTATAACTATGTTTGATAGGGTTAGCCGATAGGCAGATGAGTAATGTTCAAGTGTGACTAAGGGAAGTCATATGTTACTTTTACTTGCCTACTTACTGAGTTGCCCAGCTCACCCTACTTTAAAATCTTAATAGGTTTACTTAAGGGAGCCCAATATAGGGTTGGAACTTCAGGCAAGGAGAATTGATGTAGTCTAGTTGGTTATGTTATTTCATCTAATATATATGATTTTTGTGGACATATGAATGTATATGATCATCATGTATCATTTTGATATGTAGGACATGTTGTAATTGGTAGTTTTGATGAGAGAATGTATATATTAAACGATGATGTGCTCTATTCAATCATGCACTTACATTATTTGTATATCTTCTAGATTATGACCATTGGTATGGTTATAGTGATGTGGTTTGTGCTTGTATAATCCCTACTCATTTAATTGATTTTGTGGCAGTGGGGAGATGATTTATGCTAGGTATCCTAACTTATGGTGGTCAATTGACCAAGTAGTGGTGCTTGTTCTGGTTAGTGTTAATCAGTGAGAGCGCTACTTTTGGGGGGGGGGGGGGGGGGGGGGGGGGGGGGGGGGGGGG